>CAUYTI010153892.1:0-30972 GCA_963575145.1 Galago senegalensis
GGCGAGACTCTCTACATTCTTGCATTTCTATAGGCAAGTGCAGATGCTCAAGCCACAAAGGAATATTTCACAGAGACAATCTCCTGAAGGAGCACTTGAGGCGACTGCCATGTCTTGAGCAAAGGGAGCTTATCTCCTACAGATGAGAGACATGGAGCATTTTTTCCTGAGTTTGTTGGCCATTAGTGTATCTTCATTTGAAAATTTTCTGTTCATATCTTTTGCCCATTTTTTAATGGAGTTGTTTGGTTGTTTTATGCTGATTCACTTGAGTTCTTTGTAGATTCTGGTTATTAGTCCAAAATCTACAAAGAATGCAAATGTTTTCTCCCATTCTGTGGGTTGTCTATTTGCTCTTTGGATTGTGTCCTTGGCTATACAGAACTTTTTAATTTGATCAGATCTCATTTATTTTTTAAACTTTAATTATCCAGTTTCCCTAACTTTTCTCTTTTTGAAGAGAACCAGGTTGGTAATTAGTTATAATAAAAAGGAAGTAAAAATTGACTTAAAGTGTGAAAGGCCTATCTTGTGGTGGAAATAAAACTAACCTGTGGTTAGGGACTATCTTAGTCTTTCCTTGCCACTGGACAAGTGACAATGTATCTTTGGACTTGTTTGTTCCTCTATAAAATACGGCAACAATGACCAATGGTTATTTTTTATTATTCTGATAGTAATAATAGGAACTTGTTTCTTCCTCTATAAAATACGGCAACAATAACAATGGTTATTTTTTATTATTCTGATAGTAATATTATGCAATAATTAACCGTTATCATTACAAACAATAACAAATGGTTATTGAACGCATAACATGTGTTACATGAATATTATTTCATTTTAACCTCTCAGTAACTTTATAATAATACATACAATATTATTATTTTTTAAAACTTTATTACTGTATAATGTATATAGAAAAGCACATATATTATAAGAGAACAGCTCAATAAATTTTTATAAATTGAACATATCTATTAAATATCACTCAGAATAATAAACAGAAGTCCTTCTCACCCTCTTTTAATTTTTATCTTCCATTTCAAAGACAGCCACTATTCTGATCTCTAAGTGTATAAATTAGTTTTTCCAATTCTTAAACTTCACATAAATGGAAGCACACAGTGTGTCTTTTTGATATTTGTTCACAATATGTTTGTGAAGTTCAGGCATAATGTGTATATTCATAGCTCCAGTGTAGCACTATATGCATATACTACACAAATATTTATCTATTCTGCTGTTGAAGGGTATCTGGGAAGTTTGAAATGTGGACGTAGTACATAGAAGCCTACTAATATGTGATTTTTGGTGAACATATATATATTCTTCTGTTAAGCAGGCACCTTGGAATGCTTTTTCTGGTTCCTAGGGTTTGTAATGTGTTCAGCCTTAGTTAATAAATACTATTAAGTTGTCAAAAGTGCTAGTACTAGTTTATTTTTTATTTATTATTTTTTAATTGTTTTTATTGTGTCAGATTAATTTGAGGGTACAAAGAATTAGGTTACAATATTTGCATTTGTTAGGTAGAGTCCTTCTTACATTTATGTCCCTCCCCCAAGAGGTGTGCCGTACACCCTAACATTGTGCCCATTAAGTGCAGCACACACGTACCCTCCTTTCTCTCCTCTCCCTACTCTCTCATTACACTGCCCCCCACCTTGAATTGATTTGAGTTTTTCTCTTACGTGGACATATATTAGATCATCTACTGGCATCGTATTAGTATGAGTACATTGGATTTTTGCCCCTCCATTTTTGTGTTAATTTACTAAGAAGAATGTGTTTCAACTCAGTCCAGGTTGAAGCAAAAGACGTAAAGTCTCCATCTTTTTATGGCTGAATATGAATTAAGCTGTGATGAACAATCCAGTGCAAATGTCCCTATGATAAAATGGTTTGCAGGATCAAGTGGGAGGTCTAATTTGAATTCTTTGAGGATTCTCCATACTTCCTTCCCAAAAGGTTGTATTAGTTTGTAGTCCCACCGACAGGGTACAAATGTTTTCCTTCTCTCCACGTTCACGCCAGCATCTGCAGCTTTGAGACTTTGTGATGTGGGCTATTCTCAATGGGATTAGGTGATATCTCAGAGGGGTTTTGATCTGCATTTCTCTGATGATCAGGGATGATGAGCAGTTTTTCAAATGTTTGTTTTCATCAGAAAAAGTTCTGTTCATATCTCTTGCTCAGTGGTAGATGGGATTGTTGGTTCTTTTTTTGTTGATTAATTTGAGCTCTCTGTAGATTCTAATTATGAACCCTTTGCCAGATTTATACCATGCAAATATCTTTTCCCATTCTAAAGGTTGTCTTTTTTGCTTCACTTGTGCCCTTGGTTGTGTGGAAGTTTCTAAGCTTAATTAAGTCCCATGTGTTTATTTTTGTTGTCCTAGTATTATTTTATACTTCTAGCAATAGTGTATGATGGTCATTGTTGCCGTATGTCCTCACCAAGGTTTTGTATTTCATCTTCTTTGTTTTAGGGAGTTTGGTAGCGTATAGTGGTATGTTTTGTGTTTTTAATTTTCTTATATCATGTAAAGTAGGAGTATTACTGCCTACTTCATTTAATTTATTAAATGGTTCATATATAATTATATAATTTTCTTATATCATGTGAAGTAGGAGTATTACTGCCTAAATTTGAAGAAGTGGAGATTTTAAGTAATTTGCTGAAGGTCACAGAGCTAGCAGTAGAGCCAAGATTCAAAACTAAACAATCTGCCTCCAAAGTCTGCTACAATATGTTACCACCCTCCAGCTACCTTTGATAGCCTTTTCTTATTTTATAAGAAGATATAAGATATCTTACAGAATAAAATATCTTATACTTCAACTCATGGCAAATAATAGCCATGTATAAGAAAATAAAAGGAATTATTAGTAACACAACCTTGAATTATATTTATATATTTCACTTTTGAAATCATTTTTAAGAATTATTTAAAATTATTCTAAATCTTATAGTAGAAAACTTAGTATACTGTATTTCTTAACCTAGAGCATAGATTTTCCTTCTTTGATTCACTCTTAATACAACAAATGTGTTTAAGACCTGTGGAGGACCAGGGACTGGTGAACAAATAGATAGAAGACATCATCTTTGCTCTTAGGGAGACAAATAGTAATAAGTGACAGATTAGATTCTGTGTGGTATTTGCTGTTATTATATAGAAGGGGCTGTTGGAACAAATGAAAGAGCACCTAAGTCTGCTTGGAAGAGGTTGACAATCTTTTAGTTGATGCAATTATTTTTTTCTCTCTACTTTCAAAGCAAGACTACGAAAAATTGGGTCAAATTAGTGTTCATCCAATGAAATTGTTTATAGTGATATAATCCTTGGATTTCTGTCTGGCTTGTGAATTGCTAGGCAACAGTATTACTGGGAAAGAATGGGGTCATATAGAACTACTTTTGCCTAGAATTTCCTATTGTTTTTATTTTTTAGTCTATGTCTACGGCTTTAGTTGGAAAAGTAATACTAATGTTTAAACTGTTGCTAATACTTGTGTTTGGCTAGAAGCAAACACAGAAGTTTTGTTTTCAGAATTAGGTTTAGGTATGACTTGAACTGTTTTCTTACTCATCTTTAACACCTGTATTACCTATATTTTATCATTACAGTTATTCAATTATTATTATATTTGAAGAATATTCCTCACTTATCAGCTTTTGAATAAAAGTCAAGAGAATAGTCCTTACCATTATACTACTGAAACCTTATTTAACAATAACAACAACAACAACAAAAAACCTTTGGTCTTAGCCATTATTTCTATAAACTCTCATGAGCATGCATGTGTTTTGTTTTGTTTTGTTTTGTTTTTGCTGTTTGCGAAAATTTTTTAATTTTTTTGTTTGTTTGTTTTTGGTCTGGGCTGGGTTTGAACCTGCCACCTCTGGCATATGGGGCCAGCGCCCTACTCCTTTGAGCCACAGGTGCCACCCTTGTAAAAAATTTTTTTGAGTATTTTTTTTTATTTTCTCAAATTAATATGAGGGTATAATTTTTAGGTTACATTGTTCTCACTTCTGGGGTAAAGTTCTATTTGTAGAAGGGTCCCTCACCTAGGGGGCGTGTTATACACCCTCACAATGTACATACTTGGTGAGATCATGCCTCGTGCCCTCCCTCCTTCCACCAAATGTCCTCCCCACCCTCCTGCTTCCTTCTACCCCTGAACTGGATTATATTAGCATTTTATTGTTCTTATGAGCATGTAATTGTTTGTTTATATATTGATTTCATATCAGTATTGAATACATTGGATATTTATTTTTCCATTCTTGGGATACTTTACTAAGAAAAATGTATTTCAATTCTATCCAGGTAAATGTAAAAGATGTAAAGTCTCCATGTTTTTTAACAGCTGAGTCTGTTGATGGGTTGATGGGCACTTAAGTTGCTTCCACAATTTGGCAATTATGAATTGAGCTGCAATAAACATTTTAATGCAAATGTCTTTGTGGCAAAATGATTTTTGTTCTTCTGGGTAGTTACCTAGTAAGGGGATTGCTGGGTCAAATGGAAGGTCTACTTTTAGAACTTTGAAGATTCTCTATATTTCTCTCCAAAAAGACTGTATTAGTTTACAATCTCATCAACAGTGTAGAAGTGTTCCCTTCTCTCCACATCCATGCCAGCATCTGGTGTTTTAGGACTTTGTGATGTGGGCTAATCTTGCTGGAGTTAGGTGATATCTTAGAGGGGTTTTGATTTGCATTTCTCTGATGATTAAAGATGATGAGCATTTTTTCATGTGTTTGTTGACCATTCGTCTGTCATGCATGTATTTTAAATATGCACATACACTCTATGGAAGCTGTGTATAAGACTGATGGTAATGGGGTGAACAGGACCAGCATTCTTTCATAAGGCTTTATGATAAAGGGAGTCATGTGTCTGATACTATTTTTTTAATATACATCATAATGAATCATTTTAGATTAGGGTTCTGCTGAATATTTTCTATAGCCTGTTATTTCTAGAAAATAAAAGCATCTTCATTTGGCACAACCCTAACCCTAACCCTAATCACACACTCAATAAGATGCTCTGTGAAAAAGATTTTGTAAGTAAGGTTTGAGTAGGTCTGTGCCATATACTTTCTTAAGATATACAGTGTGTGTTACTGTCTTAAAATTATGCAAAATATTAATTAAATTATTTTAGCTTAGTATCTCCCAAACTCATTTTGCCAGAGAACTTTTCTCTCCTCTATGCATCACCTATTAATATAGTAGTCAGGAGATTCTGTGAAACACACTATTAGAGTATAAATTAGAAACTCTGTTTCTCATTTCTTTGGGCTTATTCTTAGCCTAGAAAATAGCATTTAGAAAACAAAGTTATTGTATTTCACATAATGAAAAATTCTGTTAAGAAGTTCATTGTTTATTTCATATTACTTTAGCTAATAAAGCACTATTACCATCTAGTAGTATCATCCTCTCTTATTGGAAAAAAAATTGGCTGAGAACTTCTTTTTTAACTTGATTATTCAAGTATTCTTTATTCATTCAGTGAAAATTATGAATAGAAACATTTTTTAGCATATTATGAGAAGAAACTCTTGAACTGTATAAAACTACGTTAATTGAAATGAGCATAAAAGGATCATAATTTGAGTTTTAAAAGATAATTTAAATTAGCCCTAGTCAAGGAATATGAAAAAATATCAAGTTGGTATGGGCCAATTTTGTGATATGCTTATCAAGTTTACTAATAAGAACCAAGTATAGGGTTCAATATGAAATCTCCAGTGCCTGTAATATATTCCTTGTCATTCTCTGAAAGAGTTCCCAGTCTAATAGGCTGAGCATTACGCCTGCTGTCTTGTGCTGTTATAACATTCCCTAGAACATTGTCTTCTTTGGTTACTAAGCATGGGCAATCATAGATAATCATATAGCAGGGGTCCAGGCATTTTCTTTGGTCATTGTATAATCAACTCAACTAATTTCATCAGAGACTTTAGGAATAGAATAAAAGAATAGGGTACTTTGGTTCACATATTCTATTTAGTAAAAACACACCTTTATGGGGCGGCGCCTGTGGCTCAAAGGAGTAGGGTGCTGGCCCCATATGCTGGAGGTGGTGGGTTCAAACCCAGCCCCGGCCAAAAACTGCAAAAACAACAACAACAACAACAAAAAAAAAAAAAAAAACCACACAGCTTTATGTATTTTTTTAAAATCTAAAAATATTACATAATGTTGAAAATGTATACATTTGCATATATTTGTTTTGTAAATATATGTAAATATATGTGTACATCTACAAAAGAAACATTAGTCTTTCCTTGATTAAGAAGATTCTCAATGACTTTTCCTCATTGTGGCCATTTTATGTTTTTGTTGTTATTGTTTGCTTTGAGACAACAATTGCTTGTTTGTTTTGAGACAGAGTCTCACTTTGTTGACCTCGGTAGAGTGCTGTGGCATCACAGCTCACAGCAACCTCCAGTTCTTGGGCTAGGGTGATTCTCTTGCCTCAGCATCCTCAAGTTGCTGGGACTACAGGTGCCTGCCACAATACCCGGCTATTTTTGTTGCAGTTGCCACTACTGTTTTAGCTGGCCAGGGCCAGGTTTAAACGAACCTGTCACCCTTGGTATAGGGGGCCAGCGCCCTACCCACTGAGCCACAGGCACCACCCTCATTGTGGCCATTTTATATATCAAAGAGATTTTTTTTTTCTGCAGTTTTTGGCTAGACCTGGGTCTGAATCCACCACCTCTGGTATGTGGGGCCCGCGTCCCACTCCTTTGAGCCACAGGTGCTGCCCTCAATTTTTTAAGTAAGAGAAAACTGGATGCTCCTTTTATTCATTGTTGGGAGTAATGGTATAGTGTGATCTACCTTTAGACATCTTTGGATTACCCAGATTGTGCTCTGGCCGATTCATCCCTCTTCACCAAAGCAACCTCCCTCCCTTCACCTCTTCCTAAGAAAGCTATGTATACATAAGAAATGTTTACAGGACGTCACTTGTGGCTCAAAAGGGTAGGGGGCCAGCCTCATATGCGGGAGGTGGCGGGTTCTAACCTAGCCCCGGCCAAAAAAAAAAAGAAATATTTACAAATGGAAAATACAGTCTAATATTTAGCTGGGCTAACGCTGGACATCAGCTTTCTAGGAAACTGTCAAAGTCTTAGCTCTGAAAAGGTCTTTCCCCTTCGGTGGCATTATCTCCTACCAGCAGGCCACTGAGCCATAACGGAAAAGAACTCCGAAGTGCCTGAGCCTGAGCATTCTTGACAGAAGAAAAGCAAGCATCAAGATGGCACCAAGTTGCCAGGGGACCCAGTCTCTACTTACTGAGAGAGTCACACATAAATTCGTGATCTTTAACACAGTTAACTTTTTCATTACAAAAGGCCATCTAATTGCTGTTGTGGAATCTCACAAATCCAATTAGCAACTCCTCCTTTCTCAGTCAGGTTGGAAGGAGGAGGAAAGGAAGTTAAGCAATTAATTGATTTCTTTAGGAGGGAGAAAAGATCTAGAGGTTTTCTTTCTCATGGTTTTATTATCTTTTTTTTGTTTTGCTCTGATTTTAAAATAAGTTCTATACAAGTATAACATCCATACCAAAAAGTACACAATTAGTAAGTATACAGATCAGTGAGGTTGTATCAAGAAACAGAATATTACCAGGATCCTGGAAGCCCCCTTAGGCACATGTCTCCCCACCCCCCATGGTAACAACTATTTTGAATTCTGACACCAAAGATTAGTTTTTCCTATTTTTTACTTTATAGAAATGGAATCATAATATAGTAGGTATGTTTGTATTTGGCTTCTTTTGCTTTTGTTTATAAATCCATAGTGTTATATATAATTATAAAACATTCTCATTGCTGTATTACAACCTGTTATATGACTGTAACACTACTTAGTTATTATTTTGGTTATTATAAGTGGTGCTGCTGTGAATATTCCTGTCCATGTCTCTCAGCAGGCATATTTACACATTAAGATATATCAGTATACCTGAGAGTGAATTGTTAATTTTTATGGGATATGTTGAGTGTTTGCTGACATTGCTGAGCAGTTTTCCACAGTGGTTGTAGCAATTTATACTCGCATCCTGTGTGTATGAGAACTTCCTTTGCTCTGTATCTTTTGCATTTAGAATTGTTAGTCTTCTTTATTTTAGCTATTGTGGTGGTTGTGTATTTCATAATGGCTTTAATTGCATTTCTTCAATCACCGATGTGGTCAAGCAACTTTTTATATGTTTATTAGTCCTTTAGGAAGGATCTGTTCAAGTTCTTTGCCTATTTGTGTCTGATAGTTCTCTGTCCTTTTCTACGAGGACTTCTTTATATACTCTGAATAGGAATCCCTTCTCAGATATATGTATTGCAAATATATTCTTTCACTTTATTATTCTTTTACTCTCTTAATGGTGTTTTTGTGATGAACAGAAGTTTTTAAAAATTTCAGTATAGAATAGTTCTTTTCCCATTCTGATTAGTTCTTTGAAAAAAAGTGATCCTTTCCATATAGTCTTTTAAAATGGCATTTGTATAGTAAGATTTTACCTGTGGAGTATAGTAAGTTACTGTTTTGTTAGATATGCTTTTATTAGATATCCAGTGGTAGATTGAAATGGAAGTAGGATTTTATAAATGAATGTGTCAACAAGTTTTGCTTTTCTTTTATGAAAAAACCAAAGATGAGTGGACAGAAACATTTTGTGTTATAAGAAAATATTTTGATTTATTTTAATAAATAGAAATCAATTCATTTTTTCTTCTGATTAAATGATGTACACCCCCTTTTAATTTCTACACACTTTAAACAACTTAGAAATTTTATTCCTATGTATAGAATCAATACTTACAATTTCTATAGAGTCATCCAATTTTAAAAATAATTAGAAATATCAATAACTGAAAAAAAAGTACCTAATGTTGTTCTAAATGTGGCTGATCATACTTGTGTTTTTTACGTAATTTTTTTTCTTTTAACATTTTCAGAACTTTTTGAAAATGAGCATGTTCGTATTGGACAAAAGGGTAAGCTTTGAATTATGTTTGTTATAATTTCTGAAAAATGAGACAGACCTAGCTAAATGTCTGCTTCGGAAACCTCCAAATGAGATTAAATCTCTGAAAAGCTAAAAACCTAAAGAAGAGTCATAATTCACCATGCAGATTGTATAATGAGAATCTTTACAAACAGGGAAGATGTATCGTTTTGGCTTTGCCAGTAAATATCAGATAAAGACGTACACAGCTTGTTCGTGACAAAGGAAATGTGGACACACGCTCCTCAGGGATGTTAGCTTAATCCATTCAGCAGTAGAGTTTCATTTTAAAATCAAATGGCATGTTCTCTCTTTGATGCACCCACACACCTCTCCTTAGACTTACTGGGAAGGTGCTCCCGCAGCAGGAGAAAGTGTAACTCTAATAGTTCTCGGTGACTGTTTACAGTGGCAAGGTTTAATAACCAACGCGGGTCTTGGTATTAGGGATTATAATTTCCCACCATATTTTGAAGATTCTTTTCTTTGTTTTTATAAATTCTGTTTTGTCTTTGAAATATGAAGTGCACATAGACCTTTGTGTCGGAGTAAACCCTCGATGGCAGTTGTATATCATGCACCAAACTCCCTAGTTTAATTTTTCCATATCATATTTATTTGTGTGACTTGGCACCTTCATGAAACATAATGGCAAAGTAAAGAATATGCTTCATCTCTTTTTTATTTCATATGATCTCTTCTGCTTATGTCATTTTCATTTAGTGTAAGATTTTTCCCCTTTTAAGAAGAAAATGTAAAAAAACGTATTGTTAGACAAATAGCAGCAGTTGTCTAGTATGGTTGTTTTTAAATTTTTGTTTTGTTTTGTTGGGGTGGGGGGGCTTTATTTCCAGACTGAATAGCTGATACTAGCACTAAAGAAAATAAAAAGAAAAATGAAAACAAAAGATAATATATTAGTTTTGTAAACTTGGGTGCTAAAGGATATTTTTGGCCTTCTTAAAAGGTTATCAAATCTTTGTTTTTACTTTTTAAAAAATCATCTTTTCTTTCAATTTTGTTAAATAGCTAAGAAGTCACCTAAAAATATAAATATCTTACATTCTCGTGTTATGATTATTAGCCAAGTTACTACGTGAGCCATACTACTTCCAAATATTAGAACACTCATGACTTAGTAGAGTATACATTAGAGATTTAGGATCCCTGTAGATATTACTATGTTTGACTGTAGAATTTGAAAATTATTATATATGTGCTTTATAGATCCATAAAGCCATAGTTAAAGCAAAGTGATCTCTCAAGTTCCTTACATTAAATAGCTTTTACCAGTCTAGGTAGGAGATGGAGGAGTTTCACGCTTGAAACTTGGAGGGCTGTAAATAGGGTCAGTAATGACATCCAGAGAGTAAGAAAAAAGGTCAGTATATGATGTAATTATGTTAGATAGAAAGACTAAATGTCATTTCCCAGAGATTTCTAATTAAGGATTTCAGTGATGTTTTTGCTTTATGAATTTTCTAATGAGATTGTGATCTCTCTCCTTGTGACAGTCCTCGCAGAACAAGATAGTGCTGCTGCCCAGCAGTACATACGACAAGGCAGCCCCACAGCTCTGAGAGCCGAGCTCTGGGCACTCATCCTCAATATTTCCAGCCAGCCTGAGGTAAGAAGAAAAAGCCTAGGCCAAAACGGAGCTGTAAAGAGTGATTATTGATGCTGCCCTGGGGTCAGGGCCTCACCTCTCTGGAGGGCCACAGGCAGGTGGAAACTCCAGGGGCTGGCTTTTTTAAAACTGGTTTTATTTTAATTTTTATTATATTTTCAGTTTTTCCATAAAGGAACCAATTCCAACTCTGTAAAAAAAAAAAAAAAAAAAAGAGTGATTATTGAAAAGAGCAAAACTTTTGCTTCTTCATCTATTATTTTTAAAATCAGTAGTTTTGGGCTCTAATACAAGATTTAACATATGATTTAAGTGGTATATGCTTAATATAGAAGTTTTTATTAATTATTATTAATGAAATAGTGTGACTTTCTGTATACAACAAAACAATAGGTAATATTTTGAGAAGGGGGGCCTGACAATTTAAACCAGTGAAGATGGGTGTAGAATTGGGATGTCAGGAGCAGGGAGAAGTGAAGGAAGGGCAACTGGGTTTAAGTAAATGAATTCTTTATCCCTTTGTTACCTTGGAAATTTATACTATTTTTTGTGGTTCTAAAAATTGATAGGTTATGTGGAAATATTTTTCTGAGAACATTTTATTTTAGGAAATATAATGATTATGAAGAGAAATCACCAACAGATAAGTAATAGATCAATAAAGAAAAATTACATGAAACATTGATTATTCTTAAAATATTCTTAGTGAGGATTCTTTTCCTTAAGCTCATTAACCGTGGAAGTTATACATTTGAAAAGCTTTCATGACTAGCACACTAATAATTTCTCGCCTACTAATTAAAAACAAAGGTTTCAGAATCACGTAGACCTGGTTTCAACTTCTGTCTCCTCCAGCTTCCTAGAAATAGATCCCTGAACCAAGTACTTAAATTTCTTAAACATATACTTAAATATAGGTAATAATATTAATATTTATATCACATAACTGTCAAGAGAATTAAATGAAATAATGTAGATGAATATTTTTACACAGTGCCTGGAATATAAATGTCACCATTAATGTTAGTAATTATAATAATTATATATCATATATAATGATGTTAGAAGTTAATTACAAATATTAAAAGTTTTTTAAAAATCAAACATCATTAATAACTATTATAAAAACCACACTTCTGACCCTTGCGAATTATATATGCATGTGTGTGCATGTGTATTGTATATTTTAAATCCCCTATAAAACAGCACTATCAAAAATCACTTCCTTTTTGAAAGAATAAAGCTTGTGGTTTATTTCAGAACAGTTAATATAGGCAAATCATATTGCTGATCTTTTGTGGTGAAACTTTAGAAGTAACAGTTTACGAAATATATGTATATTTTGTATATATATATAAATATATAGAGAGAGAGCAAAATATACTTTATATATATATTTATTGAGCAAATATATATAGAGAGAGCAAAATATGTATACAAAATATATATATTTTACCTATATATATATTGAGCACAATATATACATATAATAATATATACCTTGAGTATTTTTTTTGTAAGTGTCTCAATTCTCATATAGAAGATACATAGTGTAACTCTTGTCCCAACCTAACTTTGTAGATGATCTGCCGACTTCACTGCTCAGGAATTAAGTTAACATAGTCTTTCTTTTTGCAAAGGAAGTATTGTCATTTCACATGCAAATTTAGAAAGCTTCCAGAAATATCATTTTTAAACCCAGTAATCTCAAATAATAATAACACAGTAATCTCAGATAATAATCGTTTATTACAGTGTTCTAAAGTGGTTTTTACACCTGAATTTTGGAACTGTAGCCATCTGAATTTGCAAAATGCAAAGTGAGACATCTATTCCATATCCATAACTTAATATTTTCAAAAAAAGTCTTGATTTTATTGATTAGAACCTCTTTCATCACGTATACATAATTAGAGCTGTAAAAGTATGACCTCAATGAACTATGGCAGTGCCAAAATAACTGTTGTAAGTGGTACTTTAGAGAGGGAGAGAAGAAAAGTGTGGGAAGGGGGGAGACTTCTTCCACAGAATACTTGATTAGAACTTTTTGTTCAGTTACTTTTCAGTCATATAAAATAAGCTGCACTTGTAATTGTGGTCATAGGTGAGGAGTCAGAGATACACATGGAACATTTCACATTTTACATCCATAAAGCTATACTTCAAAATCTTAATTCAGTTCAGAGATTTTAAATATAAATATACGTATATCATACTTGGAAGTTTCTAGTAGTCTATTCATTTAGTACTTTGATGGAATATTATTTGACTTTGACTTATTTCTTTTTAAGAAAATATGTGTTAAGTTTAAAAGGATTGCTTTTACATATTTTCCTCTACAGATCTCTAGATATGTGTCAAGATACTCATGTTTAGTAAATATTATTCATCTTTTAAAATTTTTATAAATTTTAGTTTGTTGGTGAAAGACAAAATTTTCCCATACTTTTGTTCTAAGTACTTGCTCACTAATAAAATAGTCAAGACTAGTGTTAACATTTAAGATTTTCTTTAGTGATCTCTTAATAAAACTCTCACAACCTTACCTCAACCTGGCCTGCCTAGGTGTTTGTGGCCAGCTCACCATCCCATTCCTTCCTCTGAACTCTCAACTCAATTGCACTCGCACCCGCTCTTTCCTCATCTTACTTTTCTTTAAATCGAAGAAATGTGACCTCTTAACTCTGCTTGGCAGTGGTTCAATTCATTGACTGCTCCTTTCTGGAATACCCCTGACTCTTGTGACACACTGCTCTTTCTGACATTCTTCATTTGTGGGGATCATCTTTGCCTTTTAAGTTAGGGTTCTTATGTCTGTCTCTTCTCATTTGTACATTCCTTGGCCAATCTCCTTGACTCCCGTAGCTTTGGGTACCATTTAGCTCAAATCTGTATCTTTTCAGATCTCTCTTTCCTGAGTTTCAGATCTGTCAGCCAGGCACAGTGGCTCACACCTGAAATCCTAGCACTCTAGGGGGCTGCAGCAGGAGGATGGCTTGAGCCAAGGAGTTTGAGCTTACAGTGAGCTATGATTGAGCCACTGCAATACAGTCTGGGTGACACAGTGAAACCCTGCCCCTAAAAATTAAAAAAAAAAAAAAAGATGCAACTGTCTAGTGGACTTAAACATATATCTCACAGCACTGTGAATTCAAGTTGTAAAAATGCTTCCTAAATTCCTTTTTCAATACCACTGTCCAGCAAGGTGCCCCAGCCATTTCAAACCTGAGTCATTTCTAACTTTCCACATGTTTTACTCAATAATTCCCTCTTCATTTAGCTCCTAAATATATTTCAAATCCAACTATTTCTCTATTTCTACTCCATTTATACTACTACTCCATTTTCCCATACCATTACTTTTTGCCTAAATTAAAACTAACATCACAAAAACAATACAAAATACAAAAATGTTGGTTACTTCAGGAGTGGAAGGAGAAAACATACTTGCCTTTTTCTTTATTTTGCTTTAGATTGTTTTACTTATTTTAAAGGTCATATATTAGTTTATAATTTTAAACTTAAGTTTTTAAAAATGCAAAGCTCTAGATTCTTTAGCTTCTTCATTCTAGCCAGAGAGATTCAGTAGATACAATGGAAGGTGAATGAAATGGTAAAATAATTTTGCTTTAGTTAAAAGATTAAAACATTAATGAGAACTAATTAAGGTTTTTTTTTTTTAATTAAAATGACTGAAAATAGCCAGTAAATACCCAGATTATCTTTAGGCAAAGAGCACTTTGACTCAAACCAGAGAACTATGTATTAAACATCTTTCATGATTAAGAAATCATACATCAGGAAACAGAGTGTCAGATTCCATCTTGCCAAGGAAGCAATATATAGTCAATAACAGAAAAAAACACAAACTCTGTAAAATAATTTAAAGATGTTAATTCTGAGTGTCACTGGCAGCCTAGAAGATGTGTTTTCAAGAGGTTCTGAGAAAATGTGCCTGTAGTAGCCAAGTTACAGTCTGGCTTCATACATTCACGGAGCCAGAGATTACACATAAGATCATATGTGGAAGGAGCACATTAGTTTGGCCCCAAAGGGCCGGACACGGTAGGGAGGAGCTTACAGGCTATAGATGGGTTAAAGTGTCTTTGACTTGTAGTAAAAAAAAATGTAGCCTTTTGTCTAAAAAGGCTTGAAATGTTTTAACTTAATATAAGGATGTCTGTTATCAGAGACAAGTGGTAAGACATTTAGCAAAACTCAAGTGATCTGTTAAGTAAATTGATGGCCTGGAGGAGCGGTTTCAGATTTGTTTTGCGTGGCCTTAGTCCTGTTAAGGATTTACTATCTTATTGCCCCAAAGAGTAACTCTGAAAGGGACAGAGAATAACCAGGTATGTTTGAACTCCCTTCTCATGGCTAGCAACTTGGGTTTAAGGTTTTTCTGGAGTCCCCTTGAGCAAGATGAGGTCCATTCATTCAGCTGGGGAGCTTGAGATTTTGTTTTTGTTCACATGATAACTATTCCTCCTTGTCCCAGATGACCTGTCCTACAACTTTTACTTGTTTGAAGGAATGTCTTCACCAAGAGTCATACAGATTGGTGTGTGCTGTGGAGCCAAGCAGGCTTTAAATAGGAGCAGGGATCAGGGCTAATGTGCTTGGGAGATGAAAGGAAGGATTCAGAGGAATACAAGGGTCAGCTTGTTTCCACACAGCTACTGCCCCGCTGATCCCTACCTTCCTCCTTGATGCCCTGACCAACTACGAAGCTGACGCTTACCCTGGTTACAGTCTCAAGTCCTCCTCGCTCATTTGCTCCCTCCCTCGTCCCCTTCTTACTTCTCTCACTTGTTCTCTCCTTTTCATTTCCTCTGCCTTCCATCTTTTACTATCTGTTCAATTAAACAGCCTTATCTCATCATTGTGCAGTTAATCAGATTTTATAGTATTATGGGACCATATTCTAATATCAAAAGCTGACTTCTTTTATATGCTCTATGATTGCTTTTACTACCAAAGTTCATTGGTTGTGCTTAAACTTTTTATTTTATAATAATTTAGATATTAGAAAGACAGTAGAGTGTAATCCTTCTGGGGTTTTGTATTAGGTAATAGGGACAAGTTTCCTGGAATCACATTTTATTAGCTTTATAGCCTTGAGGGTAGCAAGTTACTTTTCTCTCTGGGTCTCAGTTTCTCATATGTAAATGGAAATAATAACCACTGACCTATTTCATTTTGTTGGCATGGAATTAAAATGAGTTAACTCATATAAAGTGGGTAAAACAGTGCCTTGTGCCTGTAAGTACTTAGTAAATACTGTATTTGCTATTAAAGTTATAGTTAATATAGCAAATTGACTGTAATAGCAAATTTAGTTAATTTGACTTAATCTCTACCAGAGATTCATCCTAAGTGATGGGAATAGGTACATTTATTAAACATCTACTCAATAGCAGATGGAGGATATAGTAGTGAATAAAACTGAATTCTTGCTCTCTTAGGGTTTATAATACTATTAATGATGATTAGTTATTAAAATTTGAGACTGATTTTATAAATATGATAACCTTTATGATTAACCTTTAAATTTTTTGTGTGTTTTACTTTGAAACGTAGGATATCTTATATTATGAGCAGCTCAAGACCAATGTGATACAACATGACCTTTTGGTGGACAGTCTAATTTATAAAGTAAGTACAAGTAAGCATGGTCTTTTCATTTCATTAATATTAAAAATTGAGGGAATTCAGTATGCAGGGCCTGCAGTATGTGCATTGATACATATTAACCTTGAAAAATAATTTTAAGTGATCATTAAATTTACACCTATAAAGTTAAGGTTGGACTTCACAATTTGTAGTTTGCATTCGGTGTTGTCTTCTTTCCCGTCACAGCTGTCCTCATGATCCTTTCCTAGTCCTCCCCCGTTATGGTTAGGAGAAAAAGCACCTCTTGTCACTGTAAACTCATGTTTTCCACAAAAACCAAATAAAAATGCAACTGGAAAGAAAATAAGACTATAATATTATTTATCTCATGATTCTTTACAGCCTACTTGTTAATATATTGAAGTTGTTTTTAGTTTAATTTCGTTTAGTTTATGGACATAGCAAAGTATATCCCAGCTTTTATGATATGGGTACACTGAGGTTTTGTCTTCAAGAATCTGATAATTAAGTTGAAAATCTAACTGGAGATGTTTTAAGCATGGCATAAGAAATTACTTATTCTGAATTAATGTTAGACAATTTAAAAGACTTGGATTTTTTTTGGGGGGGGGGACAGAGTCTCACTATGTCACTCTTGGTAGAGTACTGTGGTGTCACAGCTCATAGCAACCTCATACTCTTGGGCTTAAGTGATTCTCTTGCCCCAGCCTCCCAAGTAGCTGGGACTACAGGTGCCCATCACAGCGTCTGGCTATTTTTTTGTTGCAGCTGCCATTGTTGTTTAGCAGGCCCAGGCCGAGTTTGAACCTGCCAGCCTGGGTATATGTGTCTGGCACCCTACCCACTGAACTATGGGTGCCACCCAAGACTTATATTTTTAATTTAAAATTTAAAAGATAGAGGAGAAGGGAGTATTATTATAGGTCTCAGAAATGGGGGAAAGAATATAATACATTGAGGACCTGAAAATTTGTATGAGTAGCACATCACTGAGGGTAGCAATAACTACTGCTAACGTTTGATGACTGTTTTCCGTGTGCCATGGTGTACCAAATCCTGTACATAGACGCTATTTAATCCTGACAATTATCTAAGAGTAGCAGATACCAGAAGTTAGGCTATGAATGATAAATGCATTTTTTTCTAGGGGAAAAAACCTCACATTCTGTAAAATCATGCACACATTAACAGAGTTTGTGAGGAAAAAAGAATTGGAGTAGGCCCACTCAAGGCTTCCACAATTTGTAACCAGAATACTAATAAAAACAATAATTGGTAGCTTAGGAGAAGAATGAGACAGCCTAGACAGGCTGCTCTGGCAGGAGTCATTAAAAATATACAAAAATAATAAAATAGAAATGTTAAAATAACGCAATTGGACGTGGTGCTCTGGCCCCCTGTGCTGCTGTTGAGGTGAGCACAGTAAGTGCAGTAGCTGAGAAGTGCGCCAGGCTGGGAGGCTTCCTCTCTGGGGGGAAGCTCCAGGGCCAATGTCCATTTTTAATTTTCTTAAAATGCAGTTATAAAGGCTCATGCTTGTGCAGTAGCTGAGCTGAAGGCTTTTTCTCTTCCTGCTGAAGGCTGTAATTCTACTCCCACTGCTGTGGCTGCCTTGTTTAGAAAAACTCCATCTGAACCAATACAATTGCCATGTTACACTGACGACATTCCTCTTTTTACAAACCACGTATGGGCACATATTATAGCAAAACACAAAGTACTGTTCTTTTGGTATTTTATAGATGAGGGAACTAATGTAAGGAAAGATGAAAGAAATTTGTTTAAATTCACATTTTGAGTCTTGAAGCCGATTTGTCCCTAGGTAATCTGATTTCAGAACCACACTCTTAACCACTATACTCTGAACAGTAAACAGAAATGAAAATTTAAAGGATACAGTCCTTTAATGAAAACTCTTGAATCTCACAGAGGTTTTACACTAGAATTAGGACACAGGTACTCCTACTAACTTTGATGTCAAATTATGCTCATTGGATGATTTTGGCAACAGCATAAGAGATCTTTTGGCCTATAAGACCTTTAACCTCTTTTCTATTCAAATCAGAGGAAACTCCCAAGTGAAAAAGTTCCGGAAAGCAGAGACTACTAACATAAGAATTCTCTTTGTTGCCAACAGGAATTTCAGTTTGAGTCAGTAAAGAAAATCTGTTTCCAGAAGACAAGTACACAGCTTGTACCTAAGGAATTGAGTGTTCCGTTTTGATAGCATCAATCCTGTGTACATGAATGTCTTTAGGAAGATATCTGTGTAGGTGTTTGGGGCTTGGGTTGGGCTCTGCTAAGCTGGTTGGAACAACTACCGACCTTAGTAAAGTCAACCCTTAAGAGAATGAACATTTTAAAAAAATATATTTAAAATTTCATTATAGTTCCCTATAGCAAAGAATTGTTTTAAAATTAACTGAAAATGAGGTAGAATGATTTTAGCTCAGTGGTTCTCAACCTTCTAAATGCTGCCATGAATTTTCATTGTTAACAAAGGGGTCGCGGCCCACAGGTTGAGAACTGCTGCTTTAGCTAAAAGTTAAAGGGATGGACAGAGTAAGTCAATACTAAATACAGAATATCACCAACCCCCTCTCCAACCTAAATTAACAAATGGTTCTTTTTTTTAAACTTTATTCACATTAATAATGAGGGTACAATATTTAGGTTACATTGTTCTCACTTCCAGGGTAAAGTTCCATTTTCGAAGAGCCCCTTACCCAGGGGGCGTGTTATACACCCTCACAATGTGCACATTAGGTGAGATTCCGCCTCCTGCCCTCCCTCCTTCTGCCATACATCTTCCCCTCTCCCTGCTCCTGCTTCCCTCTACCCTCTAACTTAGGGTGACTAGATTTTAACATCAGTAAGGCGGGTGGGGGGGGTGGCACGGGGAGCGGGCAGAGGATGGGGCAGGGGACAGGGCAGGGCCAGGCCTGACAACAATGCAAACTTTGATAAGCAGTTCTTGATAAACACTTCTCAGCAATTATTTTTTATTATTACAGTTTAACATTATAAAATTAACAAAAATAATATAAAACTCATATTCTGGCAAAATAGCCACATGGCAGCCGAAAACCATATATTCCCTTCTTGTTCTCCCACCTGTTTGTGCATTCTTTCCAAAAATCGGGACTTTTTTAAAACACTGCAGGACAAATTGTTGAAAAGCGGGACTGTCCCCCGCCAAAAGCGGGACGTCTGGTCACCCTACCCTAACTCGACTATAATGATGTTTTATTGTTCTTAGGAACATGTAATTGCTTATATATTGATTTCATTGTAGTATGAAGTACATTGATTTTTCCATTCTTGCAATATTTTACTAAGAAGAATGTATTTCACCTCCATCCAGGTAAATGTAAAAGTTGTAAAGTCTCCATCTTTTTTAATGGTGGAATCGTATTCCATGGTTTACATATACAACAGTTTGCTGATCCATTCATGGGTTGATGGGCACTTAGGTTGCTTCCACAACTTGGCAATTATGAATTGAGCTGCAGTAAACATTCTAGTGCAAATGACTTTTGGAAAAAGAGGAAGAAGCTGAAAATATTCATGAGGAGGAATCAAAGATTCTCCCTGAGCTTGGTTGTTGCCTTATAGCCACACCTTCCGCATTTTTCTACCATTTACTGTGATCTGACAGTTTATACCAGTGCTTTTCAATCTTTTTTTATCACACCCCTGAAGAGAAAATTTATTTTTCTATAAAAATTAAATAGCTGAGATTTAGAGATCCACATACCATTATAATATGTAAAATTTTTTTGGCCCCCCCAAACCAGTTTTCATGCCCATAGAGGCAATATCACCCCTGTTGGAAATGCATGATCTCGCCCTTTGCCTGTGTTGTCCTCTGACTTAAAAGGTTGGGTGGTTCTTTCCCCTTAATCTGTGTCATTAAGTTCTGTCAGACTTACGCACACATGCACGACCTCTACAGTTGTCTGTGGCTCATTTCATCCTCCCCAGATTGCTACTTTGCTCAATAGCCTCAGTGACTTTTATAGAGTGTTTGAGCCATATTATTATGGACTTCTGTAACATTTCTTTGTAATTTTTCCTGTGTTTTTACTAAGTGTATTTTCTTTGCAGTGAGATTGTAGATGTTTTGTGAATAGTGTATCCTTCATCCCATCCAATCAGTATTTGTTGAATTGATTATATAACATATTGGGTCCAAAAGTATGGTGTCCTTTAGGTTTGGAGTTTTTTGATACGAGTAGTATTTAGAATCTATATTTACTTATAAATAGATGAAGACTGCTATAAGTAAAGGGGCTTTTGGTCAAACTATTTAAAGATAGTTTTTCAGATGCCTATTCTGTATCTGATAGTATCATAGATATTTGCCTGAAGACCTAGGCTAAGAGTTACTGACTAACATCATACAACTATCTATAACTAGAAGTTGTAGAACTGGATTTCAAATCTTAATTAAATCTATTGGAATGTCAAGTTCTAACTCACCATGAACACTCTTTGGAGACATCATGGGGGAAACACAAATATTTTGGCTTTATTTTTGTGTGTTTTTGTTCATTTGTTATTGGGGAAAGATACCTACATAGTGATACAGTGCATCATAGGAAACTATAATTTCTATTAATGATTTTATCATTTTTATTTTTATGCATTCTTCAGATATTTATTTGGTATTTACAAGATGTTAGGCACTGTGCTGGTACTAAGTATATAAAAAAAATTTTGACATTGGGTGCAAAGAACCCAAAGTCTTTAGGATTCAGTAGAAATCTTTAAGGCAGTCTCAGGTCAGAAAGTGAGATTAGAAGTCTATTTAAAGGAAGGAGCTAATACAACATCAAGGGGAAGTCAATCAGCTGGCCTTTGAAAGATGAGTTCATGGTGCAGAAACTATGGTGTTACTGGCCTTCCAGTACCAAGTGGTGGCTCGCAAGTGAATGATCACAAAGGCATGAAGGATATTTGGTGTGTTGAGGGAATGATAAAAATGTGAACTTGAATATTGAAATTGAAACAGTAATTTAGAGGAGATTATTATGGTTCCAGATGCATCTGCTTTTCTTTTCCAGCTTAAAGATACCTTAATATTAGATTAAAAGGATATAAAATTGAAATAAATAATAAAGACTTACTAATGAAACCTTAAAAAGTCTGTGGAAATTAAAGTTAATGTGTGTCACATACTTTACTCAAATAAATATATAGCAGTGATAAAATCTAATTAGAAAGTTTATAAAGTAATAAATTCATATGTTATTTCTAAATATCGCCTGTGCTTTAGTACTACAGACAGATTCATCTGGGTTCATTTCAGTACTCTCTACTTTTAATTATAGGATGTGAAGTTGACAGCAAGCAATGATGATTATTATTTTGTATTTGAAGATTATTTGTATCAGGTAAGTTTAAAAATTAAAATATATAATGTTCTTGTTTTAGGTACATTAGAGAACCTAAAACAAGATTAGGTGGGAGAATAAGAGTTTCCAGTGAGGTTTTGGACTGTTCCTTTTAGTCATATATGCTACAACCAGGAGGTATTAGCAGGTAAGTTTCCTATTTTTGTTGTTGGCACAGATTCTTAAATTGGATGTAAAATCCTAAGATGTTTGGAGAAAGCATTTCGCATAATACTTTTTAATTAAAGGTATTGAATATGGGCGACGCCTGTGGCTCAAAGGAGTACGGCGCCAGCCCCATATACCAGAGGTGACAGGTTCAAACTCGGCCCCAGCCAAAAACTGCAAAAAAAAAAAGGTATTGAATAAATAATTAAACGATTGCTCTTGCTCTGATGATTTTTTGTGCTGCTACTATAGATGTTTGGATCCTTACCTAAGTCTTTTTCAAATCTAAAATAAAGTAATTTATCATAAACAGAAAATAGGTGATTTATATGGAATTACCTAACTTATGTACTTTTTAAAAAGATTATACATACATGTTAATAAAATGAGTGAATGTCAATGTAAGTGCCATAGAGGAAATATCTAGATTCCACCCAGTAGTTTCTACTTGATTAAATATAAACCAGTTCTGGCTATTTGGACGAGCAGGTAGTAGTGTTGGTGTTGTGTATATGTTTAAAAGAAGAAGATAAAGTTAAATGAGAATCTCTCAAGAGGGTTAATTAATCATACATTCCATTCTGGGCATGGTGGCTCACACTTGTAATTGTAGCACTCTGGGAGACCAAGGCAGGAGGATCACTTGAGCATAGGAATTTGAGACCAGCTTAAGTCAGAGTGAGATTCATTCTTTCCTAAAAGTAGAAAAAATTAGCAGGGTGTGATGGCGCCCATCTATAGTCCCAGCTACTCAGGAGGCTGAAGCAGGAGAAGCAAGGATTGCTTGAGCCCAGGAGTCTGAAGTTGCAGTGAGCTATGATGACGCTATGGCAGTTGACAGAATAAGACTATCAAAAAAAAATGCATTTCAATAGCTGAAATATAAAGACTTTATAAAATAAAATTTTAAATAACCTCAGAAACAACTTTAAGAGTCTTCTATGATTTCAAATGCATAATTAAAATTTTTTATTTAAAAAAGTAGTAATTTGGCAGCACCTGTAGCTCAGTGGGTAGGGCATCGGCCACATACCCCCAAGCTGGCAGGATCGAACCCAGCCTGACCAGCTAAACAACAATGACAACTGCAACCAAAAAATAGTCAGGTGCTGTAGCGGGCACCTGTAGTCCCACCTACTACGGAGGCTGAGGCAAGAGAATTGCTTAAGCCCAAGAGTTTGAGGTTGCTGTGAGCTGTGGTGCCCTGGCACTCTACCAAGGACAATGTAGTAAGACTCTGTCTCAAAAATAAATAAATAAATAAAAAGTAGTAATTACTTAAATTACATTTTTATTATAAAGTCAGCTACTAATTAAAAGAGAATGAAAAATATCTTCTAAAAGTTTACTTGCTCATGTAGCTAATGTGTATCCATATGCCTAATTCTTACTATTCAGTAGATTTTTTTTTAGACATTCTCACTATGCCCCCTTGGTAGAATGCCATGGTGTCACAGCTCACAGTAACCTCAAATTCTTGGGCTTAAGTGATTCTCTTGCCTCAGCCTCCTGAGTAGATAGGGCTATAGGTGCCCACCACAATGCCCGGCTATTTTTTTGTTGCAGCTGCCATTGTTGTTTAGCTAGCCTAGACCAGGCTCAAACCTGCCAGCCTCGGTATATGTGGCTGGTGCCCTACTCACTGAGCTATGGGCGCCAAGCCTATCAGTGGATTTTTTACTATGCAAGTACACTAGTTTATTGTGTTTGGCTTTCTTGTGCTTCAGAGATAGTGAGTTTTTACAGATTGAAGATTTATGGCAATCCTGTATCAAGCAAGTCTATCAGTGCTGTTTTTCCAACAGCCTGTGCTCACTTCGTGTCTGTGTCACATTTTGGTTATTCTCACAATACTTTAAACCTCTTTGTTACTTTACATCTGTTATGATGTTCAATAATTAGTGATCTTTGATGTTACTACTCTATTGTTTGGGGATGCCACAAACTGCACCCATTTGAGATGACGAGCTTATAAGTACTGTGTATGTTCTGCCTGTTCCACTGATAGCCACTCCCCATTTCTCTCCTACTCCTCAGGCCTCCTTATCCCTGAGACATAAATTGAAATTAGGTTAGTTAATAATCCTGCAATGGCCTCTGAGTGTTAAATGTAGAGGAAGAATCATGTCTCCCACTTTCAAAGGTGAGCTCAGAATCTCCCAGAGTCCACTTTATAAAGCAGTTTCAAAAGTTGATAGAGGCCAAAAGGTATCCTCTTACATCATAGAGTTAGCCAGACTGTGAATGCAAAGGGAAGGTGCTACTGTGGTGAACACATGACTTTGGAAAGAAAGTAAAATAGCCTTATTGGTGATTTGGAGAAAATTTTAGTACTCTGATAAGATCTCACTAGCCAGGGTATTCCCCTAAACCAAAGTCTAATTCAGAGCAACTCTCTTCAATTCAGGAAAGGCTGAGGGAGGTGAGGAAGCTATAGAAGAAAAGTTTGAAGGTAGCAGAGGTTGGTTCACAGAGGTTTAAAGAAAAAGGCTGTCTCCCTAGTGTAAAAGTGGAAGATGAAGCAGCACATGCTGCTGTAGAAGCTGCAGCGAGTTGTCCAGAAGATTTTATTCATGAAGGTGAGCTACACTAAACAATAGATTTTCAATGTAGATGGAATAGCCTTATATTGGCAGGAGATGTCATCTAGGACTTTAGTAGCTAGAGAGGAAAAGTCAATGCCTGGCTTCAAAGCTTCACACATAATAGGGTATTGAATTGGACCTTTCTTCTTGTCCCAGAATTTTTTATTTTAAGTGAAGGCAATTAGTGATTATATCCTCATTTCCTAAAGGAGCTGCTGAACACATTCTGTCAGAATTACTTTAAACAACACAAGGTATCTCCTGCGCCTTTATTTATGTCTTGTTAGGGGCTAATGCATCTGGCAACTTTAAGTTAAACCCAGTGGTCATTCACCATTTGAAAATCCTAAAGCCCTTATGAATGATGCCAAGTCTGCTCTGCCTGTGCTCTATAAATGGAACATATTCACAGTGTCGTCTACTGAATATTTTAAGCCTACTGTTGAGACTGTTCAGAAAAAAAGGTTCCTTTCAAAAAATATTACTGCTCAGAGACAATGCACTTGGTCATCCAGAGTTCTGATGAAGATGCACAAGGAAGATTAAAGTTGTTTCGTATCTAAATACGTTTCGTTAATAAAATATCCATTCTTAATCCATGGATTAAGGAGTCATTTTGACTTTCAAGTCTTATTTTTTAAGAAAGACATTTTGTGGCTCGGCGCCTGTGGCTCAAGTGGCTAAGGCGCCAGCTACATACACCTAAGGTGGCGGGTTCGAATCCCCAGCCCAGGCCCGCCAAACAACAATGATAGCTGTAACCAAAAAAATGGCCAGGCGCTGTGGCGGGCGCCTGTAGTCCCAGCTACTTGGGAGGCTGAGGCAGGAGACTCGCTTGAGCCCAGGAGTTGGAGGTTGCTATGAGCTGTGGTGCCATGGCACTCTACCCAGGGGGATAGCTTGAGGCTCTGTCTCAAAAAAAAAAAAAAAAAAAAGAAAAGAAAGACATTTTTTAGGGCTTTATCTGGTATATCTGCCTAATAGAGTGATTCCTCTGATGGATCTAGGCTAAGTAAATTGAAAGCCCTTTGGAAAGGATTCACCATTAACACATTTTGCCAAATCATAACATTTGTGATTCATGGGAAGAGTAAAAATACCAATGTGAACAATAGTCTGGAAGAAGTTGATTCAGCCTTCATGGATGACTTTGAGAGGTTAAAGACTTCAAGGCAATAGGAACTGCAGCTGTGGTGGAAATAGCAAGAGAAATTGAATTGGAAGTGGACCCCAAGACATGACTGAATTGCTGCATTCTCATGCTGATGCTTGAGTGGATGAGGGTTTGGGTTGCTGCTTAAGGATGAGAAAAGAAAGCGGTTTCTTGAGATAGAATCTGCTCTTGATGAAGATGACGTGAGTATTGTTGAAATGACAAAGCATATAAAATATGACATAAACGTAATTGATAAAGCAGTAGGAGGAATCAAGGGGATTGACTTCAGTTTTGAAAGAAGTTTTACTGTGGGTAAATGTCAGAGAAATCTTTGAAGAAAGGAAGAGTCATTCATGTGGCGAATTTCATTGTTGTCCTACTTGAAGAAACTCCACAGCTGCCCCATTCTTCAGCAACGTTGAAGCAAGCCCTTTTTCCAGCAAAGGTTACAACTGTGAAGACTCAGATAATTGTTAGCATTTTTTTAGGCAATAAAGTTGTAAGACTTCAATAAATCCAGAGTTCTAGAATAATTACATCAGACTGATTCTGCTACTGCAGTTATTATCTAAGTTAGAGACAGATTGTTGGTTCTTCTACTCTGTCATCTTCAAGAGTCTACTTTATAAATAACATTTCTGTAAGGTAGCTTTATTCTCTTTAACAGATGAAGAAGCAGAGGCTCAGAGCAATATGAGATAGCTACCCAGGACCCCAAGCCAGGGTTGTCTGTTTTCAGAGCCCACCCAGTAAGTCGTATTGCCCTTTAATTTATGAAAATTTAAATCAAGGGGGAGTATCTTAAAAAGGCCTTTTTGGAAATTTGTCATTTGAAATTATCTAAATTGGTTGGCTAAAAATATAAGAGCATTACAAATGAAAAAAATTGCATAATGTATATTAAAGTGATTGTCTAATTAATATCTGTCATTTCTTGTATTTTGTTACATAAATAACTTGTTTCTCAGAAGCATTCACCCATAAATGCGTTTTCCAGAAATAAAAGAAAATTTTAGGAAGTAAATCTTTTCCAGCTGTATTTAGACATTTTTGGTATAACTCTGCTATTCTTATATATGTAGTTTCTTATAAAATTGTTCTAAATAAAGTGAGTTACTATCATGTATAATCTCATTCCCATAAAGTTTAACTTTTACTAATAAGTAATCAAAGTTTAATTTTCTACTAAGTTTGGTTGAAATGGTCATCTTCACATAAGCAAATTTTCTAGCAAATTCTCAATTGAACTATCATGTTCTTACAGATACAGAAATTAGAATCTCAGAAGTTAAAACAACTCAGGTTAAAATAGGAGTTGGCACCTCTTTGCTCGTATCCCAGGGTTGCACACTAGTATGTACTGTCCAACATACCACCTCTGGCATTATCACCTTACAGTCACCAATATTCTCCTTAGAGCAGTCTCAGATGTCTTCTCTAGGGCACCAGGGACTCTAGGGGGATATATTTAAGCACAGAGCTTCTTCTAAAATTACGATGCTTCCCCCACTCTGCTAAACTAAGGGAAAGTTAATATGGACATTTCTTTAGGAATTATTTTCCCTTTAGCCAATAGTGAAAAGATATTTGTAAGTATGTTTTCTTTTTGCATTATTTTACTTGTATTAATTATTTTATTTTATTCATTGTATTAATTTTTGCTGTAGTAATACATTATATATATTATAAATTTGGTGTCCTAAAATGAATGTATTCTCTTACAGTTGTGAAGTTTGAAATGAGTTTCACTGGGCTAGAATCATGATGTTTGCAGGGCTGTGTTGCTTCTGGATGCTCTAGAGGAGAATCTGATTTTTTGACCTTTGCAGATTCTAGGGTGTATCCAGATTGTAGCCCCTTCTTCCATCATCAAAGCCGGCAGATAGCACTTTCAGATCTCTGTCTGAATGACCCTTCTACCTCACTCTTTCATTTATGAGGATCCTTGAGATTATGGTGGTCCTAGCCAAATAATCCTGAATGATCTCCTCATTTAAAGATCTTTAATTCAATCACATCTGCGAAATCTCTTTTGTTGCGTAAGGTAACATATCCTCTTAGTGTCTTTGTTTTGTGTTGCTATAACAGAATGCCTGACACTGAGTAATTCATAAAGAGTAAAGGTTTATTTGGTTCATGATTCTGATGGCTGGAAAGTCCAAGCTGGGCAGCCCTTCTGGTGAAGGTCTCATGCTACTTTGACTAATGGCAGGGAATGGAGGAGGAAGGGGGCATGTACAAAGAGACCAAATACAAAAGGGAATAATCTGCTGTTATAGTAACTAAACCATCCCACAGGAGGACATTAGATCTGTTCTTGAGAAATCCACACTCAGACTGGTCTGTGAAAATTAGGTCAATGTAAGGAGGTGGTCAACTACAGAGGTTCTGCTGTATGTGCATATGAAAAAATCTTTTTAAAGCATTAAGTTTTTTTTTAAAGCAGATACCAGACATCATATATGGTGCTTGCTTATTATTTGAGCTGAAACAGCCCTTGTCAAGGTCAGCAATAACTAAATCCAATGATCATTTCTCCAAGTTCTTCTTAATTAATCTCTCAACAGCATTTGACCCAGTTGTGTTCTCCTTCACTTGGCTTTCACAACACCATACATACTCTTTTTAGATTTCTTCTTATTTTACTGATCACATAGGCAAATTCAGCATTTGGGGGGATGTAAAGTTTATATAATTTGGAAGGACTGTTAAAAGAAATACAATATATTATAAAGAAATCAGGTAAGAATACTTTTCTTAGATTTTATTAAGCAATTTATCAGAAATGCATACATAGAAATGCTTTCTGATTATGACACAACTTACCTTTCTTGCCTAGAATACTGGGTATCTCCTAGCTACTTACAGCACTCACAGGGACCTATGCCATGTTGCATTTGCATGAATATAGTTAACAGTATTTATAACTTGTTGCAAAGTGTCACTTAAGATACCAATAATAGTAGCTTTGCACAGAGATTCTGCTGATGCAAAATACAATAAAAGAAATGAGAACATTTGTATCTGTTAATACTGTTTTTTTATGTATACAATACATCCTTCATGTTTTCCTGTCATGGAAGGTGCACCATCTGTATGTACACCCACTAAATTTACCAAATTCAGTCCAACTTCAAGACATTTATCTTGAAAGTTGTTGAAGATATGTATTTCCTGTGTTCTCTTTGCAAGAGTGCCAAAGTGAGTAACTCTTGTTGCAGAGATAATCTGTTCTGACCCAAATGAAGTATAAAATCTGAACTGAGTCGGTAGTTATCACTTGATTCATTCAAAGTGATTGAATAATATATATTTTTCCTTTGAAATAGTATGTTAAATTGTTCTGTTAAGTTAACAGCTAATTCATGCTGCTAATCAGCTATGGTTCTCCTTGAAAGAAGCAATTGTTTGTAGTTGAAACATTATTGGAGTCTAAGCATTCTACAACTTAGGACATTCATTCTTTCACAATTTCTGTCACTGAATGGTTTCTCGTTTTCCCTGAATATATAAGCTACTTTGTAAGTTGCTTCAATGGGGTCATTTCCAGGTCTTAGTGCTACTTGAAAGAATTGGTTTTGCTTTTGCTTTTCATCTTTTGATTTCTACAATCTTTTGTGCCTTTCCTATAATTTAAAATATTTGTGGTCCTTATCAGTGTTAGCTGAGGAGCATTGAATTTCTTTAATGTTGATATTGCAGTATCCTAAAGCATGCAAATCATCTTATCTTTAGCAGAAATAAATTAACATAGCCATTTCCAATCCACATTTAAAAATCTGTTTTCTTCCTTCAACGTTTTCTTGGTCTTCTTTTACGTGATGGGCTGTTAAGCAGACAGAATTAAAAAATACCATCAACCTGTGCAACTGTTGACAAATTCCATTTCAGGCAGAAACACAGTGCACCATTGTCAAAAGCTGGTAACAGACTGGCATACTCAACTCCCATAAACTCTCACCAGCCAGCCTTATGTGGTAGTGGTACCAGTCAGGCAGGGGAAGTTAGAACTAAATCATGAAAGTAGCAGCCATCAGTTTAGCCTGATGGCTTACTGATGTTCTAATATGCTGGTAAATCTGAGAACATTATTTTGTTGAAACATATTTTATTCTTTGGCATTTTAAATACATTAATTTTTATAATAAAATAAAAATATAAAAGATGAACAAAACGTATTAATAAAAATAGATAGATTTGTTTTGTATTGGATTCAGTCAAAAAGCTGAGCTTTAGGACCTAGAAGGCCACATGTAGCCTTAAGGCCACAGGTTCTGCGCCCCTGGGTTAATGATTTACCATAAAATGAATCTATCAAAATACTAAGTGAAAGTTTTCTGTTTTAGTCAAGGTAGTCTGGATTATGTTGTGGGAACAGACAAATCCAAAATCTCAGTGGTTTAAAACAGGAAAGGTTAATTTCTTATTCTTGATTATGTCTGTCTTCCAAAACCCAGGTTTCTGTAGGCAGGACTTTGAGGCTTCTATTTGGAAACTCTCGTGACACGTATTAACTTCATTGAGTAAAGAGCAAGTCACGTGGCCACATGTAACACCAAGGTGGCCAGAAAAGACAAGCTAAAATAATCCCAGAGGTGAAGAACCAGAACTAGGTGATGAACAGCACTAACGATGTTCATAGTTTAGGTAAATATAGAAAGGATATAATTGTGAGGAGGGACTTTCTGAGCATGACAGTGTTAGTAGATTTGAGCATGTAAAAGTTAAAAATATCTGTGTCAAAAATAATAAACAAATGATGTGAATAAAACCCTTTATAATATAGTTAGACCAAAGATTAGAATTCTTTTATTGATTTACTTATTTACATATACATGTATTTATTAGGTTTCCACTTTTTGCCTTCACAAAATTAAAAAGGCTTAAAATTTAATAACAATAGTAATGTTTAAGATAAGGACTAGAAACAAAAACCTCGTAAAGAATGAACGAAAATAAATACATTCAGAAAAGAAATCAGACGATTGCTGCATTGAATTATTAAGCAGTAAGAATAGTGCAAAGAAGGTAACATTCACATTGTCGAATAAGAGTATGTCTGTTATAATGCTTTGACTCTGAGGTTCAGTATGGAGTCATCAGTTAACTTCTTATTTCTTTCCCAAAGTCTCAAAAAATAGGCAACTAATATTTATAATCAAAAGTAAAAGATTCAAAAAACAGATCACACCAAATCTTATGGACAATAGAAAAAGAGGAAATACTTCAAAATCATTCTGCTTAATCTGGATACACCTGATATTAAAATTGGAGAAAATATATTATTATAAAGGGGAAATTACAAACATATTTCACTTATAAATAAGGATGCTATATGATAAACAACACATTAACATGT
>CAUYTI010153895.1:0-53160 GCA_963575145.1 Galago senegalensis
GCGCCTGTGGTCCTAGCTACTTGGGAGGTGGAGGCAGGAGACTCACTAGAGCCCAGGAGTTGGAGGTTGCTGTGAGCTGTAATGCCACGGCACTCCACCCAGGGGGACAGCTTGAGGCTCTGTCTCAAAAAAAAAAAAAAAGAAAAGAAAAGAAAAAGTATGTATAAGGGAATACACTTCAGCCACAAAATGAAATCAGTGAACCTAGAGGACATTCGACTAAGGGAAATAAGCCAAGCAGAGAAGGACAAATACTACGTCATTTCACTCACGTGTGAAACCTAAATAAGTTGATCTTGTAAAAGCAGGGAACCGAATGGTGATTGCTAGTGTCTAGGAAGGGGAGAGGGAGAGGAGAAGTTAACAACAAGTACAAAGCAAAAGTCAGGAGGAATAAGTTCGGATGTCTTTTGCACAAGAAGATGACTATGTTCAAAAAACGTGCTGAGCTGGCTCTGTGGTGCAATGGATAGCACACTGGAATTCTAACATAATGTATTAGATATTTCCAAAGAGTAAGAAGAACAGATGCTGAATATTCTCACCACACAAAAATAGTAAACATCTGAGGTGATAGATATGCTAATTACCCTGATTTGATCATTACACAGTGTATATGTGTATCAAAACATCATACCATAGCCCATAAATACGTATAGTTACGATGTGACAACTGAAAATAAAACTTTAAAAACCAATGAATGAATAAGAAAAAAGATAAGACATATTAAAACATTTATAGATGTTTTAGGGAGAATATACATATGAAAACGTAAATAAATGCACATACATTTCTCTGTAAATGCATGATAAAAAATCTCTACTAGGAAACTGATAACAGGGCAGCACCTGTGGCTCAGTGAGTAGGGCACCGGCACCATATACCAAAGGTGGCAGGTTCAAACCTGTCCCTGGCCAAACTGTGACAAAAAAAAATAGCCAGGCATGTGGCAGGCGCCTATAGTCCTGCTACTTGGGAGGCTGAGGCAAGAGAATCGCCTAGGCCCAGGAGTTGGAGGTTGCTGTGAGCTGTGAACCCACAGCACTCTACCGAGGGCAAAAAAATAAGACTCTGTCTCTAAAAGAAAAAAAAGAAAGAAACTGATAACACTGGTTGCCTGTGCATAAAGGAAATGAGTATCAGAAGATAAAAGCAGAGGAAAATCTTTTTCTTATGTCCTTTTGTGCCTTTTGAATTTTAAACCATGTGAACCTACTAATATTAAAAAGTAATTAAACCCTAACAATAAAAAAAAAAAAACCTACCCTCATGTGTTGTCATACTACCCAGCTTGGAGCCTCAGCTCCTGCTGTTTCCATCTGGCCATCTCTCCCCAGACTCAGTCCCTCGGTAGGCCCCCCACTTTTCCCTGGTAGCTAAGCCTTGCTGGGGTAAAAGACTAGACTGTTGTGATATATTTATCATTGTTCTAAACATGTGCTGCCCATCCCTGTGGGAGGATCAAATACACTGTCACCCTCTTGCTTTCTAGCCTGGCCATGATACTTGCTTTGACCAATGATACTCAAGCAGAGGGACCACTTTGGGTCAGAAGTTGTAAGCACCATCTCATGATTCTGCCAACAACCACAAGATCAACAAGTCCCACATAAAAGCCATACCTTAAGCCTCAGTGCCAGCGATGACACAGAGTGGCCTCAAAGCCAACCCAAGATGACCACACAGTATGAGCAAGAAATAAACCTTTGTGTTTTAAGCCACAGAGATTTTCAGGACCTTTGTTACCAAACATAGTTTATCCTAGTCTGACTAAATGACCACACAGACTAATTCCAAAACAAACTAAAATTATGGACTATCATGTGGCCTTTTACCTCTCTGCTTCATTCCCTGACCTCACTACTCTCCGCATTGTACTCACCTAAAAAAGGTAATAATAGTACCAACCCCTTCGAGTCACTGAGGATTACACAGATCAGCATGTGTGAAGTACTCACTTCATGTAGCACTTATTACTATTATTATCGGACTATAATCAGTTATTATTACTAGTACTATTATTATATTACTCTCTAAATGATAATCACTCAGTAATTTAGCATGGCCCTTCTCCTGTGTTGCTCTATAAGAAACCAGTAACTTCTAGGCTCTTGATGCCCACTATACATGTAGGTACCTTTTTCTGGCAGACCCCCACCTCCTCTCCTATCTGCATTTCAAAACTGTCTAACAAAAGCAATCAATGTAACCTGGTTCTATATACCCTCAATGAATCCCCAACAATAAAAAAAAAGAAAAAAAATGTCTTTTCTGTGCTAGGTCATTCCCCTCTGCCTACTGTTCCCTAGCTGTACTTTAGATCACTTGGGGTAACTTTTTAAAATGTCTATGTCCTCCTAAACCTATTATTCAGAATTGAAATGGGGGAGCAGGATGGGCACAGTGGACCACACCTGTAATCCTAGCACTCTGGGAGGCCAAGGTGTGTGGATCCCTTAAGCTCAGGAATTGGGAGACCAGCCTGAGCAAGAACGAGACCCCATCCCTACTAAAAACAGAAAAATTAGCCAGGCATTATTGGGCACCTGTCCTACTCGGGAGGCTGAGGCAGGAGTTTAAGGTTAAGGCTGCTATGAGCAGGCTGAGGCCATAGGACTCTAGCCCAGGCAATACAGCAAGACTCTGTATCAAAAAAAAGAAGAAAGAAAAGAAAAAGAAAAAGAAAAAGAAAAGAAAAGAAAGAAAGAAAATGAAAAACGAAATGGGGGATCAGACAAAGGAACTGAGAACCACACAGAGATGCTGTCATCTCCACAAGTCTGGACCAGGCAGTCAATAATACTTACTACATACATCATTAACATGCTCAAAGATGCAAAGGGATTTTCATCACCTTCCCCTGGGAATCTCCCACCCTAAAACCCTGCCACTGGACTTGCTCTTTCCAAGACCAACAACCAAGGATTGAATCAGGTCTCCTGCTCCCTGGCCACTGGGCTGGCTGAAACTGCCACCTACACATCTCTCCAGAAACCTCACTCCTCTTCTGCTTCCTCTGACCATGGCAGTCTCCTGGTTCCTTTGCCATTTCCCTGACTGCCACTCTGTCTCTTTTCTGCTCCTGACTCCTGAATGTTGATATTCCCAGGACATGGTCCCTGGTTCTCTTCTCAAATCCTTCTGTTCCCTCTCACTCCCACATGCATCAGGATGTTGTACCACCAACATGTGGACAATCTCACATCCAATCCCACATAGAGGACTTCCACATCTGACCTCTGCCAAGGTTCAGACTCCCAATCCAATCTTCCTGCTAATAATGTAATCAAAGACCATCCATGATAGGGGAAAAAACAAGTCTGTTTAAATCAAATACATCAAAATTTCCCCCCACAAAATCAGTATTTACTTTTTTTTTTGAGACAGAGTCTCACTATGTTGCTCCTGGTAGAGTGCTGTGGTCTCACAGCTCACAGCAACCTCAAACTTTTGGGCTTAAGCAATTCTCTTGCCTCAGCCTCCCAAGTAGTTGGAACTATAGGCGTCCGCCACAATGCCTGGCTATTTTGTTGTTGTTGCAGTTGTCATTGCTGTTTAGCTGGCCCGGGCCGGATTCGACCCCAGATTCAACCCCGCCAGTCTGGGTTACGTGGCCAGCGCCCTACCCACTGAGCTACAGGCGCCGCCCAGTATTTACTTTTCCATCGCAATTAGCACTACGACTTGCTGTGTCCAAGGCAAAGCATGGTCAGTCAGTATCCACCTTTATCCCTTTACCTTACTCATGATAAATATCCACCCAGCTTCTAAATCATATAGACCCAAACTCTGAAATTGCTCTCATTCCATCCTCCCCAGATTATCCCACGATCACTCCTTCATTGAGGACCCTATTACTCCACTCTTCCCCAGACCACTGCAATAGCTTTCTTTGGCCTCCTTCCGTTTCTAAGTCATCTTATATTTGAATTAAAAAACTTACCTAAAGCTCAGCTCATGATGCTATTTACTTGCTCACACATCCTACAAGGATACAACCACTCTGATAACCTTAGATGTTACTTACTAAAGCTGAAGGTAGGATCCAGCTGCACTACTCTTAGGCATAGCCCTACAGGAATGTGCACACGTGGTCACCAAACACAAGCAACTGCACTGTTCACAGCAGCACTATTCACAACTAAAAACTGGAAACAATTCAAATGCCAATCAACACAAGGAAGGATGAATAAAACACGGAATACCAATACAGTGGAACAGTATATAGCAGGTTTTGGCAAACACCTTGGTTAAAGGCCAGATTATAAATTTCTAAGCTTTCAAGGCCTTTGAGTTTCTGTTGGAACTGTTCAAGTCTCTGTTATAACAGGAAAGCAGCATGGCCAAAATGTCAATAAGCAAGGGTGGCTGTGTGCCAGCAAAGCTTTCTTTACAAAAACAGGCAAGGACCTGGATTTGGTCCACAAGTTGTTACTTGCTGCCCACTGCTATGTAGCAATGAGAATGAACCAACCATAGCAATAGTAAACAACATGGAAGATCCTCACACATAATGGTGAACAGAAGCAGCTATGTTTTCCTGTACAAAGTTCAAAACTAAGCAAAAGTAACCTATGGTGTGAGAGCCAAAATAAGAGTTTTCCTTGCTTACACCTGTGGTGATAGAGAGGGCAGTTAGAGAGGGAGACACAAAAGGCCTTCTGGGATCCTGGTCCTGTTCTGTTTCTTCATCTGTGAGCTGGTAACACAGGTGTCTTCCACTTGTAAAAATGTATCAAGATGTACAATTGTGACATAGGCACTTTCCTACATGTATTTTACACTTTAATATAAGTTAATACTAAAAAGAAAAGAAAATTCCCAAGGTCTATCAAACCTGGCCACTTAATCATCAATCTTCACTCTTCAAGTCAGGGTTCTTGATACTCTATACTCACCCTACACTTCCCCACTCCAGTATCTCTAACCACAATATTCACTGGACTAGAACACCTTCCCAGTCAGCTACCACTGATCATTCAAGGTCAATTTCAAATGCCATTTTCATTACTAGGTCTCTCCTGATCATTCTTACCACTCCTATTCACGCAACATATGATTTCTGCTGGTAAGATAGAGTTCTTATAGAGCATTGCATAATTCTATAAAAGCCAGTTTTGTTTTGTTTTTTCTGCTCAGCACCTGTAGTACAATGGTGACAGCGCCAGCCACATACACCAAGGGTGGCAGATTCAAACCCGGCCTGGGCCAGCTAAACAATTACAACAAAAAATAGCCGGGCATTGTGGAGGGTGCCTATAGTCCCAGCTATATTAAAAAAAAAAAAAAAAAAATATATATATATATATATATATATATATATGCGCCAGTTTTTGTTTACAACTACAGTAGAACCTTCACAGTTGACCACCTGCTCAAGTTGACCTAATTTTCATAGACCAGACATGCACCACATGTGTATATCAGTAGAGCAGGCCTATTTCCTCCTGTTAACTACCTCCATACGTTGACCAGTTTGTTATAGTCCGTTAGGTGGTCAACTTACAGAGGTTCTACTGTATTAACCGTTTTCATTTTGTCCCACCTGTTCAATTGTAATTATTTGGACAAAAACTACAAATTACCCATCTTTAAATGAGTCTGCCTTTTTTTTTTTTTTTTTTTTTTAAAGATAAGAGTCTCACTTTGTCGCCCTCAGTAGAATGTGATGTCATGGCATCACAGCTCACAGCAACTTCAAACTCTTGGGCTTAAGCAATTCTCTTGCCTCAGCCTCCCAAGTAGCTAGGACTACAGGCTCCTACCACAAAGCCCAGCTATTTTTAGAGATGAGGTCTCACTCTGGCTCAGGCTGGTCTCAAACCTGTGAGCTCAGGCAATCCACCCACCTCAGCCTCCCAGAGTGCTAGGATTACAGGCGTGAGCCACTGAGCCCAGCCACGAGTCTGGTATTACCAGAAGTCAAAGACAAACTGCCATTTTAGTATTAATCAAAGAACTGTAAGCCTTAAAAGTTTAAGAAAAAATATCTAGTTGAATTGAGTATTTCCCAGAGAGAAGACCTTAAAAATGTAAATGAGAGTAAAGGTGATCCTCAAGTTACAAACTCTGTCCAAGGCAGTCTAAGTGTGAAGACACAGATGAGCCATGTACTCACCTGAGGAATCTGAGTGTGAAGACACAGATGAACCATGTACTCACCTGAGGAATCTGCGTGCTTTTCCCACATCCCGTTTCTCCGATGATCACCACAGTCTGATAGTTTTCTATCAAGTATAAAATATGATTCCTAAGCTGAAAAAGAAAAACCATACATTATAAATAGCTACATGTTGTCCTAAAAGACCTAAACGAAGGTATTTAAGCATTGTGAAATGAGCTGTTTCCAAAAGAAAGAAAATTTTAAAGAGGACTAGCAAAATGTATTTCTAACTCACAGGTCCTGCTGATGTCAGTATGAGCTAACACAAGCACAACTGAATGTGATACTTATCAAAGTATATGATGCCCTCTGATTCAAGATTTTCACTTATAACAAGGTGTGCTACAGACACACCCTTACACATGTGCAAAGGTGAATACCACACAGGCACACTCACTGCAGAACTGCTTATAATAGCCAAAAATTCAAACAGCCTAAATGTTCATCAATAGTTTGGTTAAATCAGTTATAAAACTGATAATGAAATAATCTGAATAGCTGTTAAAAAGAATAATTACCTATTTGTCCTGATATGGAAGGATCTACAAGATAGTTAAGGGTGCTCAGTTCGGCAGCACATATACTAAAATCTGAACAATACAGGGAAGATTAGACCATGGCCCCTGCTTAAGGAGGACACACAAATTTATGAACCACTTGATATTTTTTAAATAAATAACAAAAACAAATAATACATTAAAGATATGATGATAATAATACACTAGTGACATGGTTTCAATGTTGGCCCCTCCAAATCTTATGTTGAAATTTGATCACCAGTGTTGGAGGTGGGGCTGGGAGATGTTTGGGTCATGGGGCCGGCTCCTTCACAAATGGCTTGGTGCCATTTTTGTTTTATTAGTTCTCATTTATGATAACTCACTTTATTAGTGAGTTCTCACTTTATTAGCTCTCATTTTATTAGTCCACGCAAGAGCTGATTGTTTAAAGAAGGCTGGCAGCACCTCCTCTCTCTCTTTGCCCCTTCTCCCTTCCCCTGGACTGGAAACTCCCTAAAGACCTCACCAGAAGTAGAAGCAGATTCTGGCACAATGCTTCTTGTACAGCCTGCAGAACTATGAGCCAAATAACTACTTGCCTTTATAAATTACCAGCTTCAGGTACTTCCTTTATAGCAGGACTACACACGGGTATCTATATGTTTAAAGAAAGGGTAAACACGTATGTTTATGTGTAGACTATCTTTAGGGGAAAAAAAAGAAAGAAACTAGTAACAGTGATGCCTCCAGATAGGGGGATGGGGTGGGTGTCTGGGGAACAGGAATGTGAGGAGACATTTGTACAGATGCATATATTACCTAATTTTCAATGTTTTCATTTACTAACCTATAAAAAGTCCCAGAATATGCTTTCACTTCTACCTCTAAATCCAAGCTCAACAAGAAAGCACCCACAAGGGGTGTGTGTGTGTGTGTGTGTATATATATATATATATATATATATATATATATATATTTCAAATGAGCCTTCCTTGATCCATCCAGTGTGAGCAGAAACACAGGTGACCAAAGAAAAGTCACAGACAATTCTGCCTTAACTCGAGAATGTATTTCTGTACACATATTGGGTTATAGGCACACCTGATGGTCCAAAGTAATAAAGGTATTCCATAAATACCTGGTTTGGAATGAAGTAAAACCAGCCTAATTCTCCCACTCTCATCACTGCTCAGCTGATCTGGTGCCAGCCACACCAGCAATGTGTCTAGTAAGAATCAAAAGAACTAGAATGTTGCCAGTTTCTAACGAGCAAACAAGACACTGACTTTGGAATTTGGCATTGTCTAGAGTCTAGGTACACAGTTCTCAAATCTTGGTGTGAAAATCTCCTGGGACATTTGTTAAAAATGAAGCTTCCTAGCCCCATCCTCAGCTTCTGATTCAACAGGTGAGGCCTGGGAATCTGCACTTCCACGAGCACCCAGAGGAGATTCCACTGCAGATGGTCCAATGACCGTCCATCTACATCAACAATTTTCAACCTGTGTGCCTTGAGGCACGTTTGGTGTGTCATGAAAATTTGTAAAGATTATTAATTAAATTATTTTTGAAAGAAGTTTAAAGCACAGTAAGTATATTTCTTTTTTTACTTCTTTTTTGATCAATATACTTTAAGTGTCCCACGGAAGTTTAACTGTAGGTTCAAGTATGCTGTGAGATTAAAAAGGTTGAAAAACACTGATCTAGATGCTTTCTTTCTTCTTGGTTGCTTGGACTTCGGGTTTTCTTGTGTTTGGGGTGGGGGAAGGAGAAAGGTTTAAGTTGGCATGTATTCTATAAACAGTCAGTCTACTGCATAAATGGATGAAAGAATGGACACATGGACAGGTGGATAATTGAGGAAAACTTTAAAAACAAGGAGACTACAGACAAATAGAGAAACAGGCTAGGCATTCCAGGAAACAGAGATAACATAAGCAAAAGAAAGAAGATGTAAATAAGCAAACTATGCAAACTACTGGGAAGGGGGACTACAAAAAGCCCACCCAAAGTTCAGGTTTGGTTTAGAAACGAGTTTCAGAAGGTGAAGTGAAGGCTTTACTGTGAAAGGCAAAGCTACAGAGTCTGGACCAGACTTGAGGGGCAGCGTAAGCTGTACGTGTTTTAAGAAAATTGGGCAGCAGGAACATAGAAGACTAATTTGAGCCTGAAGAAAGTGAAGGTATTAAAATTCCAGCTTCGTGCCCCAAAGGCCCACAGGGTCTAAGAAGCACCGTGCATAGAAAGAGTCAGATGTGTGACTTCTGAGAGAGTTGACAAAATAACCAGTTTGGAGACTGGGAGTATGACAGTACCATCTACAGTCACAGTGAAATCAAGGAGGGTTGGTGAGGAGGACGGGAATGAGCTTCAGAGACTGGAGCTGGCAGGACTAAGGGACAACTTTGCCCCGCAGTATGCCCTGCCGAGAGAAGGTTGCCTTGTAATGGTACTGGGGAAAAGAGGTGATCTTTAAAGACTTGTTGCTTTAGGTCCAATTTCTGTTTTTAAAGCTACTTTTACTTTTAGTTTGAATGGGGGGAGGGGAAGGTGAAGGGGTAAGTAACTTTATCCTTTTCATCATCTAGATTTATCTTTAACACCCTACCTCAACATGCTTAAACTCCACTTTCCTTTTTTTTTTGAGACAGAGTCTCACTAGGTCATCCTCAGTAGAGTGCTGTAGCATCACAGCTCACAGCAATCTCAAACTCTTGGGCTTAAACAATTCTCTTGCCTCAGCCTCCCAAGTAGTTGGGACTACAGGCACCCACCACAATGCCTGGCTATTTTTTGTTGCAGTTGTCATTGCTGTTTAGCTGGCCTGGGCTGGTTTCAAACCCGCCAGCCTCGGTGTATGTGGCTGGCACCATAACCACTGTGCTACAGGCGCTGAACCTCTGCTTTGCTTTTTATGAACAACTTACAATTTTCTTCTTATCATTTTTATTTCATAGATGTTTCTCAACTTCCTGTTTTCCTTTTTTTTTCTTTTACATTAGCCATTGCATTTATTTTATCTTACAAGTACAGCCAGAGGACAAGGAACAGTCAAAACAGGCCAAAATTTAAATATTCAGGTAAACAGTAATTTCCCTTGAACTTGAGTGTCTCCTACATGTCAGATATATTACTAAACACTCTGCATGGACTCCTTCATCCAGTCCTTGTAACAATCCTGTGAAGTAGGTGCTACTACACAGTATTAGGGCCATATTATATATAGTTAAGGGCTCAGAAGCTCAGAATGGTGAGGCAAAGTCCACAGCACACAAATGGTGAGACTTAGGTTTGAACTTTGAAGTCTAGTTGAATCAAGACACTTGATCACGGCTCAAACTGTGTCTCTTGATGGTAAGAAAGCAACAGTGAACCTACCACCTCATCTCCTGAGAGTCAAACTTGTCAACAGTCACACATGAGTGAGCTTAGTAACTGGAAGAAATCCACAGACCATCAAGTGACTACAAGGTTTGGAGCCACGTGAAACTCCAATCAGGCAACTTGGCTAAATTAAGAAGGCTGCTGCCTCATAGCCACTTGGAGAAAAGAACATATTAATAGAAAAGGAACTATCAGCACAGTCTAGAAAAGGCACTCCCTGAGTGTAAGAACTTGGCACCTTTCACCCAGCACTGCTCAGGACAAAGAGAGAAACAGCTGCAGGTGCTGGTGACCACACCTGCTGGGGTCACTCCAGATGCAGCTTGTGCAGCAGGGAGTTATTTATCGCCCCTCACAAGTGGCCATATGACATGAGTATCCTTCACATTTATCTAATCTGCTTGTGGCTCTGCACCTCCTGATTACAATTTGGCTTCCCATGTGGACTAGCCAATGAGGAGGAAGTGTGCCCATCTGCACTGTCATCTATGCTAGAGAACCACGATTCACCATAATCACACATATCCTGAGTGAATTTTAGTTGATACTTTGGTCTCTGGTAGCTGAGCATATGTACATTTCATGAGCTCTAATAAAACTGAGTATTTGGATGTGCACGCTTCCATGCAGTAACCATACCAACATCCTACCTCCGTCTCAGCAAAACTTAACTAACTGACCACTTCAACTGAAACCTCAGATTCCCAATTGATACTGTGTAAAGGAATGTCTTTCAAAAGAAAGCAAAAATTGATTATATGCTGGTAATTTGTTGCAGCTGGGTACATAGACATTCACTGTTGTACTTTCTCTACTTTTCCATATGTTTGAAATTATCCATAATTAAAAGCATAAAGGGAAAAAAGAATGTTATTCCAATTCTTTCAATTTTCCAATATATGAATTCTAACTGAAAAAAATCTAAGGAATTCCAAGATTTTAAAAGGTTAAAACACACATATTTAGAAACACAGTCCCTTAGAATAAGGGCATTTGTAGGTTACCTGTGTTCTAATGAACCATTAAGAGCAAGAGGACATTATAGCCCTCCTCAGTGACAAGCATAGAGCTATTGCAGACACACAGTTTGTGACCACAGACTCAACATGCTTATTCGAGGTACCTTGAACACCGGCAGCTTCTGCCTCTGTTGCTCTATTGAAAGGGCAGCGTAAGGGTTATAAACAACGGTGGTCCCAGAGTTTTCAGCAAGACTTTGTCTCTCTTCAGAGATGCTGACGCCGGGCCCCTCTGTACCTGCAGCAGAAATGTTTTTTCAGATTCTCTGACGCAGTGAACAGAAAAAGGTATAAAGGTTATAAATTTTCAAAGACAAAGAAAGATATACAACAGAAGCAATCCTTTTTATCTCAAACTACTAAAAGGTATTCAACTTTAACTTGAGGAAAGCATCTAGAAAAGTAATTATCAGAACACGAAAATCTTCCTAAAAGCTGCACGGCAGCATCAAGAACAAGGGAGATGACAGTCCCACTCACTCCAAATTGGTCACCCAGAACTGCACATTACAGAGATAGTGCCTTTACTTCTGGCTTCCATGATACTGAATTCTTAACAGAAGTGAAAGAAACCCAGTGGGAATTAGCTGAGGCAAAAGGATGAATCCTACTCCTGCGGATGGCAACACAGCTCAGAGAATAGAGCGGGGGACTCCAAGCAGCCAGGGTTTTCTTTCTCCTCTCTTGGTACCTCTGGCAGGTTCCTTTCACTTGGCTTAGGTTGGTTTCTCTACAGGAGATGGAAACGGGGCTGCTGGCAGGGCCAGACCTCAAGCTCACACCTCCTCTCCCAATCATTCATTCACTCACCTGGTGAGGAGGGACGGAGGACCCACTCCATGCTAGGTACTGCTCTACATGCTACAAACACAGCAGTGAGCAGTGCAGATACTGGCCCGAACCTCTCCGGAGAATGTAACTTAGTGCAGGGATAAATGGTGCAGAAAAAAACAAAGATACTGCAAGGGGGACCGGGAGCCCCAGGTGTGTGCTGTGTATGGGGGTGGGGGAGGCGATTTTATACTGGACAGTCAGGGACGGGCTTCTTGTCCTGCTTAAGTCCAGTGTCCACTCTGATCCAGCCAACCACAGCTGGTGGAGTGGGAAGCAGGGAGTGGCAGGCCCTCTGGAACCACAGAGTCAGAGTGGTTAGATGCTGTTCCCAGAAACCTCTGTGCTGAGCAGTTTAAATACAAATATCCACCAGAGCTTTTTGCTAAGAACTATGACAAACTGTTGCTCAGGATGGTGAGGAATAGGCAAGCCTTATCGCATCATGAAAACCTGCTGAATGTAACAGATTTTAACTAAAAAGGAAAAAGTCTCAGGAGAAACATGAGTTCATATTTTAGGATCAGCTTCCGTAACTTTTCATACCGATTTGTCTGTGCAGCCCTAGGAAAGAACTAGAAGTAAAAGTAAATGACACAGGGTTCAGAATCAACTCAAGGAAGATACTTCTAAAAGGTAGAGCTGTTCAACATGGAGTGTGCAGCCTTGTCAATGAATAAAAATTCTCCCCAGAAGTTCAAAACTGTGCAGCACAGCCTCCTGCTGGGGGCACTACAGAGATAATCACCAAAAACTATCACCTCCCGGGTCAGCTCAGAATCTCTGGAAGGACAGGGCTTTATGACAAGAATATTCAGCCCTCTGATTTATTCTTACCTTTTTTGGAGGGATTTCAGATCCCTTCAACAATCTGATAAAGGCTATGAACTCCCTCAACTCAAAAATGTATCAGAATATACTTTACCAAAATATAAAATGCTGAGGGTCCACACACCCCCTAGAGCTAAGATAAGAACCACTGCTTTAGATCTCTGACCCTCTTCCATTTATTTCCAGGAACACAGTTGTACTCCAGAGGTTCAAGATTGCCAATAATCAGTAAGTGGGGCACTGCTCTGTTGCTTTTGCCAAAATGTTGATCTTCCTTTCAACAAGATAAAAGATAGAACAGGACCTGGAACAAAGCCTGCACTCAAAGAAACAGTTTCCTTTCCTTTCACTACATCTTTTCTTTTATTATCACTACATCTTTTCTTTTCTTTTCTTTTTTGAGACACCCTGATAGAGTGCTGTGGCATCACAGCTCACAGCAACCTCAAACTCTTGGGCTCAAGCAATCCTCTTGCCTCAGCCTCCCAAGTAGCTGGAATTACAGGCCCCCACAATGCCTGGCTATTTCTTTTTTTTTTTTTTTTTTTAGAGATGGAGTCTCACTCTTGCACAGGCTGGTCTCCAATTCCTGAGCTCAGGCAATCCACCCGCCTCGGCATCCCAAAGTGTTGAGATTACAGGTGTGAGCTACCACGCCCAGCCTATTATTCTTACAACATCTTAATAAGTCCTTGTAATCTTTACTCAAGAAAACTACTACAATACTTATTCCCTTCTGCTGCGTTTTTGTCCTGAATGTGGTCTGTTCAAACCACATTTTAAGCCTTCACATTCTCTTTGGAAAGGAACATTCTAACACTGTTCCTGCAAGGTCTCTTGCAACTTGGTCTCTTGTCCTCCACCAAGGTTTAATCAATCCATGGCAGGGGTCCTTCTCTTCTACCCACTCTCTCCCTTGTCTCCAACCTACAGTCCAGCCCATCTCATTGTATTGTTATGAGTACTTTTTACAAGAAGAGCTGTCAGTCAAAAAACAGCATAACTTCTCCTTACAAAACACTTCATTCAGCCAAACGAAAACATCAGGGCTACTTTCCCACTATAAACGTTCCACTGCCCATTATGCTTGTTTTATCCTTGAGAATAGGGTCTATGTTTAAGGGAGTAACAAGTTGATAATTTTTGCAAACCATAACATCTTCATTTCTCCACCTTTAAAATAAGACTAATTAACAGTACCCTCAATCCCACATTCCCCTTAGCCCAGTTTTTCAAAATTTGAGTGGTGACCCATTAGTTAGTTATGAAATCAATATAGTAAGTCATTCCAGCATTTCTAAAAGCATGAAGTAGATAACCTGGGCAAGAGCAAGACCTTCATCACTACTAAAAATAGAAAAAACTATCCAGGTGTTCACAGCAGGCACCAGTAGTCTCAGCTACTCAGGAGGCTAAGGCAGGAGGATTGCTACAGCACTCTACCCATGGTGACAGACTGAGACTCTGTCTCAAAAAAAAAAAAAAAAAAAAGTTGGCACAGTGGCTCATGCCTATAATTCCAGCACTCTGGGAGGCCGAAGTAGGTGGATTGCTTGAGCTCAAGAGTTCAAGAACAGCCTGAGCAAGAGCAAGACCTCAGCTGTAAAAAATTGCTGGGCATTGTGGCAGGCACCTGTAGTCCCAGGTACTCCAGAGGCTGAGGCAAGTAAATCGCTTCCAGCCAAGGAGTTTGAGGTTGCTGTGAGCTACGACGCCACTGCACTCTACCAAGTGGCAACAAAGGAAAACTCTGTCTCAAAAAAAAAGGATGAAGCAGAAATAAAATAGAAAGTATCAAAGAACATTTCAGAAAGCAACATTGTTTTTGTACAACTTTTTTCAGTTGTATATGTGTGTTAGGTCACAACTCAATGTATTTCTTACTCTGAGTCAGGTCAAAAAGGCTTCAAAGCTGTTGCTATAAAGTTATCATCAAGCACATGGTCAACAATCACAAAATATTTATCAAAAATGGATTGGTCCTTCTGATCCATGTGTACTCGCAAATCTGGGTAAAATTTGTTTTCTAGGAAAATCTCAGGTGGGTCATAGAAGGCCATTAAGTCAAACCAGTAAGGTAGAGATTACAAACTACTGGCTTAAGGTCTCCAGATATGCTACTATTAAAATGTTTTAAATAGTTCATTTAAAATAACACGTAAACATTTCCCATTCAAATCTGGACATTAGTCTTCTAAAAAAAAAAAAACTGGGCAACTCTGGTAACAATAAGGTGGACCTCAGAACAGGAGCTCCCTACTTTAGAAAGGACATGCACGCTCCACTGTGCACCTACACTGTCCAAAGCTACCCAGTGTACACGTTCCAGTCTGCCACAGTACCTATCACTCCCTGTTACTTCCACCCAGCACCTTCACTCATTTAGTCTGAAAGACCTCTGTATTTACTGCAGCCTATGACTCCGGACTTACATGATTCCAACATACAGCCTTATATGCAGCTCCCATCACCTCCCTGACCTTCGCCCTGCATTTCGCACAAGCTATTTCATATCATGAACGTGAGTTTACTCATCTATAAAATAAGAGTATTATCACCATCACAGACATACTGTGACTGTTTATTAAAATGCTGTAAGCGAAAGTTACTAGTACAAATCAAGGGCCCAATAAATGTGCACTAAAGCTATTCCCACCTCAATTGATGACAACACAGTTTACCCAAACTAGTGGTTCCCATACTTTGATGCGTGCCGGAATCTCCCAGAGACTTTAAAAAAAATACTGATGCTTGGTGCAGGGCGTGTGGCTCAAGGAATAGGGAGCCAGCCACATATACTGAGGGTGGGGCGTTCAAACTCTGCCCTGGCCAAAAAAAAAAAAATACTGAAAAGCCACCCAATAAACACTCAATGCCTGCTCAGAAAAAAATAAATAAAATAAAATACTGATATCTAGCTCCTAGCCCAAGTTCTAATTTCCCAGTACGGAGTACAACAGGACATTAGAATTTTTTAAAGCTTCCCAAGTGATTGAACTGTAGAGCAAAATCTGAAAATCACTAACCTTAACTGTAACCCAAGCCAGAAATCTAAGTCATTACTGACTTTACCTTCTTCGACTTTTACCTCTAATATGTCTCACCAAAAATAGTAAGATAAAATGTCTCTCCAAAGGCCCTTCTTCTTGGCTCCCACGCCAGAATTGAGGTTTTCAATATTACTCTTGGATTTTACTAGTAACCTCTCTAAGTGTCCCTGCCTCTAATTTCCTCCACCATCATTATCCAGACAACTGCCAGAATTAGCTTTCTAAAATAAACTTACTGTGTCATTCCTCTGCTGAAAAACGATGAAGTTCAAATTTCCCTTTTTTTTTTAAGACAGAGTCTTACTTTATGTCCTTGGTAGAGTGCTGTGGCATCACAGCTCACAAAAACCTTGAATTCTTGGGCTTACAAGATTCTCTTGCCTCAGCCTCCCAAGTAGCTGGGACTACAGAGGCCTGCCACAATGCCTGGCTATTTTCAGAGACAAGGTCTCCCTCTGGCTCAGCCTGGTCTCGAACCTGTGAACTCAGGCAATCCACCCACCTCGGCCTCCCAGAGTGCTAGGATAACTTGTGTGAGCCACCACAGCTGGCCACCACAGCTGGCCTGAAGCTCTAATTTCTTAACTTGTTGTGGGGACCTTTACCTACCTCTGTGGCTTTATCTCCTGCCACTCCTCCTACCACTTACCATGATACTACTCAATTATTCTGGGTTTTTGGACATTGCTCAGGGACAAATCCCACTTTACCTAGAATTCCATTCCTCTATTTCTCCATGAAATAAAACCTTATTTAAAAATGTTCACTCCAAAAATATCACCACCTTTATGAAATCTATCTTATCCACACATTGAACTTTTCCCTTCCTCCTCTATACTGCCATTTAATCATAATGGCTACATACCTGTGCTAAGAGCCTTTTATGTATTAGTCTCATTTAATCCTCAGAACAACCCTTTGGGTAAGTATTATACCCAATTTACAGATGGCATAATTTAGACTTTGAGAACTTAAGTGACTGTGTCAAGTCACCAAGTTTATAAGAGGTAGGCAAGATGAAGACTACAATGTGACTTGAGAACCCAAATTCTTTACTACCTCTCTATGCCTCATTTTAAAAATCTCTTCTGGAGGATATCTAACTTCAGGTTCAACTGAGAGAGAAAGAGCACCTTGAGAACAGAGCACTGCTCATCTATAATTGTCCCCTGACCACAGGGTTAGGTATTCATTCAATGAATGAACTAAATAATGGAATAAAACTCTTAGAATAAATCCATGTTCTTTAACCAGAATAGTGGCCTGGTCTGATATTCAAAGATTCATTCAAGCCTTTAGTATACTTAACATTTTCACCTGTTCCTAAAGGCTTAAAATAAATAAAAGATACCTCGGCTCGGCACCTGTGGCTCAAGCGGCTAAGGCGCCAGCCACATACACCTAAGGTGGCGGGTTTGAATCCCCAGCCCGGGCCGCCAAACAACAATGATGGCTACAACCAAAAAAATGGCCAGGCATTGTGGCGGGCGCCTGTAGTCCCAGCTACTTGGGAGGCTGAGGCAGGAGACTCACTTGAGCCCAGGAGTTGGAGGTTGCTGTGAGCTGTGATGCCATAGCACTCTACCCAGGGGGATAGCTTGAGGCTACATTTCAAAAAAAAAAAAAAAAGATACCTCATGGGCAGCACCTGTGGCTCAAAGGTGTAGGGCGCCAGCCCTATATGCCGGAGGTGGTGGGTTTAAACCCAGCCCCGGCCAAAAATTGCAAAAAAAACCAAAAGTGGGGGGTGGCACCTGTGGCTCAAAGGAGTAGGACACAGTCCCACATGCCAGAAGTGGCAGGTTCAAACCCAGTCCCGGCCAAAAATTGCAAAAAAATAAAATAAAATACCTCATTACTTGGTGAAATCTTAGTTTTGGCCGCAAATAAAACTCAGCATGGATAATCAGCTGATAATTTGAAATGCTGAATCATAAAATTGTCACTAAGTGCCAAACTACAGATTTTATTTTTTATTTTATTTTGAGACAGAGTCTCATTTTCTTCTCTTTCTTTTTTTTTTTGGTAGAGAAAGAGTCTCACTTTATCACCCTCGGTAGAGTGCTGTGGGTCACATAGCTCACAGCAACCTCCAACTCCTGGACCTTAGGTGATTTTCTTGCCTCAGCCTCCCAAGTACCTGGGACCACAGGTGCCCGCCACAACCCCCAGCTAATTTTTGTTGCAGTTTGACTGGAGCCAAGTTTAACTCAGTATACGGCCCGGGACCCTACCCACTGAGCCACAGACACCATCCATGAGTCTCATTTTCTTGCCCCAGGTAGTGTCATGGCGTCAGAGCTCACAGCAACCTCAAACTCTCGGGCTCAAGTGATTCTTTTCCCTCAGCCTCTTGAGTAGCTGAGATTACAGGCACCTGTCACACGCCAGACTATTTTTGGAGACGGGGTCTCACTCTGGCCTGGAATTCCTGAGCTCAAGCAACCCACCTGCCTTGGCCTCCCAGAGTGCTGGGATTACAGACACAACAAACTACATTTTTTATAAACGTATTAAACACATCTCTTGCTTGGGTTTACCTCTCACATCACATATGCACGGTGAGATTTCAGGGAACCACTTTAAAACACTCCTTAAAAACTTTTCTTTTGTCACCTTCTCTCTGTCATTTCATTTGTAATGAAATATACTTTGCAAGGGCGCAGGTGGTTAAAAAAAAAAGCTGGTAACTGTTAAGAAACTTGGGGAGGGTTGTTTTTGCTTTTGGTTTTGTTCACAAGAAACTGATGGACGGAAGTAATGTATCTAGCATGATCTGGCATATACATGATCATTAAAAATATCAAAATAAAAGAAGCAAAGCATTTTGTGGTTGTGATACGCATTAGTCTGCAAGAGAGGAAGTGAGTTGTAGCTAAAATGAAGGAGAATGCTCAATTTCTAGTAGACATTAGGGATGGACAAGAATTAACCTAAAAGAAAATAATACTTTGTCTTTTTTGTGAGCACTTGCTCTAGTGAGACCACGCGTGCACCCACAGGAGAGATGATATTATTCTGCCCATTTTACAGGTGAGATTTGCCAAGGTCACCCTATTACCTTAAGGAAGCGACTCCACAGCTCGAGCGCCCAAGCCCTAAGCAGCATCGCTTCTCGGGCCCCACTGCAAGGGAATAGTAATAAGCAAAGTACACCCAGGGAGGTAACAAGGCGCGAGAGCTTTAGAAGTCCCCATCTCACGAAGTGGGCAGGATAGGTATTATAACGAGACAAACCAGACCTGAGGAGTCTCGTTTGGAAGATTTTAACAAGGTCACACAGAGTTTCTGTCCAAGCTAGGGAAGGATCCCTGAACACCTCAGGACCACCGTGGGAGCCCGAAACGCACAGTCCACCCCCACAGAAACCGCAATGCCTCGGTCGACAAGGTCAGCGCCCCGCTCGTCGCAAGCCCCAGGGAACCGGCTGCAGCGCCAAGACCGAAATTAGGCCGCCGCATCTGCCCAGCGTTAAGCCAAGGGCCTTACCGGGTCGCCAGAACTTCACCGGTCCCACGGGCGCAGCCATGCTGGGGTGAAAGGTCACAAGGAAGTCTCCACCCTCCAGTCGCGCGCACGCACCGAGGGCCCAGGGGGCGTGGTGCGAGAGGAAACTCTGCCCAGGCAGATCGGAGGGCGTGGCGACCACGCCCCCGTGGGCACCGCCCATCCGAGACACGTGATCTACTGCACGTCCTGTCAAGCTCTCGGGCCCATGTGACCCCGCCCCGCCATATTGGAAAAAAGGGCGCGCTTTGCCGCCTGGCTTTATACGGACGGATCCGTGTTCCGGGCAGCCTTTTGGCAGTATGCCGTAGCCGGCACGCCGGCTGCATGCTTGCGGAAGGGAGGATATTGGCACAGCACCGTTGCTGCTAGTGTGGCATCTTGCATGCAGTGGGCGCTGAGGCGGTGCTGCTTGGAGTAACTACGAAATAGTTACAGACTATCTTCACTTTGCTCCTTCTCTTTGTCTCCTTTTCAGATTGACGTGTGATAAAAGTAACTACCTCGGCTCGGCGCTGGCACAAACACCGAAACTATCGGGTTCGAATCCAGCCAGGGCCTGCCCCACAACAATGACAACTATAACCAAAAAATAGCCGGGCATTGTGGTGGGTGCCTATGGATCCAGCTACCTGGGAGCCTGAGGCAAGAGAATCCGATGTTTAAGCCCAAGAGTTGGAGTTTGCTGTGAGCTGTGATGCCACTGCACTCTACCAAGAGCGACAGCTTGAGACTCTGTCTAAAAAAATATATATACAGATACGCCATCCAATCCTGAATCACTCTCAGGGACGTGGCCTGGGAACCTGCACTTTAAGAAGACGCTTCCAAATTCTTATCATTAATACGTTTGAGAAAGGTTCCATTAACTCAAAAGAGAGGAAATGCTTTACAAGTAGGCAATTAATTGGCAGGAAATGAGAAGGTTTGAAATCTATGCATTTTTAAAGCTGTGAAGAAACTTCTGAATTCCTTGAGTGAAATGGCAACTATGACAAGAGCAAGGTCTCTGGAGACACACAGCCCTGACTTGGAGACTCCACTTTGCCATCTCCTAGCCAGTAGCTGTCATTGACTTTTACTCATTAAATAAGGTTTTAAAAGGTATGAAATAAGATTACACGTAAAGAACATACCAGGCTCCAAGACATAGCAGGCAATCCATGTTAACTCTTAGAACCTCAACTCAAACAGAGCAAATCCACCAAAGGGAAAAGCCTGAATCTATCTGCATAGATTCATGCAACAAATAAGCTCCTTTGATTTACTACCATAATAATGAATGGAATTCATAGTCATTCTACCTAGAATTCTCCATCCATCCTTTAAAATATCCTCATGGACAGTGCCTGTGACTCAGTAAGTAGGGTGCCAGCTCCATATACAGAGGGTGGCAGGTTCGAACCCGGCCCGGGCCAAACTGCAACAAAAAAAATAGCTGGGCGTTGTGATGGGCACCTGGAGCCCCAGCTACTTGGGAGACTGAGGCAAGAGAATAGCCTAAGCCCAAGAGCTGGAGGTTGCTGTGAGCTGTGATGCCACAGCACTCTCCCAAGGGTGACAAAATAAGATTCTGTCTCTATAAAAAAAGTAAAAATAAATAAGTAAATAAATAAAATATCCTCATCCTTTAAGGGCCACCTCTGAATTTACTTTCCAGCTTAATGCATTCCTCCTGTAGACCCCATAGAACCCATATGCTCACTTCTGAGATATCATTTACTTAGTTGAACTATAGTTAATCTGCCTCCACTATTATTATTATACTGGGAACTTCCTCAGGACAAAGACCGTGTCACATTCATATGTATGACCAAGGAACAATGCCTGTTGAGTAGCATATTTGTGAACATTATGCTTTGTACTTAGTTTTAGTTCTTCACAGAATTGATTCTTGTTTATTTATTTATTAAGACAGAGTCTCACTGTATGGCTCTTGATAGAGTGCTATGGCGTCATAGCTTACAGCAACCTCAAATTCCTGGGCTTAAAGCTATTCTCTTGCCTCAGCCTCCATGGTGTCTGGGACTACAGGCACCCACCACAACGCCCGGCTATTTTTTAGAGATGGGGTCTTGCTCTTGCTTAAGCTGGTCTCGAACTCTTGAGCTCAGGTGATCCTCACCCACTGTGGCCTCCCAAAGTGGTAGGATTACAGGCATGAGCCACAGCACCTAGCCTGTTTATTTTATTGTATTGTATTTATTTTATTTTATTTTATTTTAGATAGTCGCACTTTGTGGCCCTTGGTAGAATGTTGTAGCATCATAGCTCACAGCTCTTGCCTCAGCTTCCCAAATAGAGTAGCAGGGACTACAGGCACCTGCTAGTAGACCTGGCTAGTTTTTCTATGTTAGTAGAGATGGGGGCCTCACTCTTGCTCAGGCTGGTCTTGAACTCCTAAGCTGAAGCCATCCATCCGTCTCAGCCTCCCAGAGTGCTAGTGTTGCAGGAAGAGGCAGCCCAATGGAGAGAAAGAGCATCCAAACACCATGTTTATAGGAGGAAGGGCTTTTATTTCAGCCAGTGGAGCTTACCGCATAGAAGAATTCAAAATGGCTGCACTCTCCAACTGGCTTGGTCTTTCCCTTTTCATCTCCAGTCAAAAAGTTCCAACCCAAAGGTACCTTTCTCACTGGTCAGTTGGAATCAAGCAGGAGATGCTATTCCAGCCCCCAACAGAACTACAGGATTTCACAGAAGTAGGAATTTTCAAGGTCCAGGAAGTTAAGTCTACAAATTCCCAAGAGCTGAGGGAGAGGACCCTGCAGGTGTATCCTGTGGTCTCCTTGAGAAGACCTGTTCTCCTGGACCTCGCCCTTCCCAAGTATCCTCTCTCACTAGAATTACAGGCATGAGCCATCAAGCCAGCCTTTCTGTGTTTTATTTGTGTCTTATTTTCACTAAAGGCCCAAATATAGAAACCAAGGTTTACACATGAATACAAACAAAAATGAAATAAATACCAATTTAAAAATTGTTTCTACATCTTATATATTACTGATAACTTATATGACAAATCTTCTGTTTACAATGAGACAGTAGATAGGTCATTTTCAAATTATTGGATCATAATCTTAAAACTGGAAGAGATTTTCATCAATATCTAGCTTAGCTGGGCAAAGAAACTAGCCTGACCAAAAGGGGGACCCCATCTCTACTAAAAATAGAACTGAAGCAGGATGGCTTGAGCCCAGGAGTTCCAGATTGCTGTGAGCTATGATGACTCCATGGCACTCTACCCAGAATGACAGAATGAAACACTTAAAAAAAAATGTAGCCTAAATTTCTTTCCTTATGGGAAACTGAGGTCCATAGAGGTTAGAAGGACTTAGAATCAATGGGATAATTTAGTATCAGAACTGAAAGTAGAACCCAGGCTTTCTAAGTCCCAGCCCAGTGTTTTTTCAACCGCATGGACCATTTAAAGCTATGAGAGCTTAGCTCAGCTAGAAGACAATTAGTTCATCTGCCCAGAAAGTTCTCAAAGTCCTATTGTCCCCAAAGAATTTTATTGCTTATGTAGACTTTTTTTTTTTGAGACAGTCTCACTATGTCACCCTACGTAGAATGCCATGGTGTCCCAGCTCACAGCAACCTCCAACTCTTGGGTTTAAATGATTCTCTTGCCTCAGTCTCTCAAGTAGCTGGGACTACAGGCACCTGCCACAACACTCAGCTATTTTTTGGTTGCATTTGTCATTGTTTAGCAGGCCCAGGCCAGGCTTGAACCTGCCAGCCTCGGTGTATGTGGCCAGTGCCCTACTCACTGAGCTAAGAGCACCAAGCCATGCTTAGGTTTCTTTTAGAGAAAATACTTTAATAACCTACATATTGATGGTGTGATTTTATTGTCACAAACTAGAAATGGTCTTAATGGACTCTTAGTCTTCCTAATTAACTATTTTTGAGAAAGAATGGCCTAAACTACTCCCCTAAAATTAAAACTTATTTCTGGAGATGGCATTCAGAATTTATTTCCAACAGTTTCATAAAATTTTAATCATCTCATTAGAGGTGAACTTTGCAACTTCCAAATGATCATAGATTTTCCGGAAAGATAATAATCTTCAAAATCATGTTACATGGGTAAGATGTAGTTCTTCTATGCCTATGGTAATTGGTACTTTCTGCTTTGAAATATTTCCAGACCAAGTATATGATGCTTGGTCCCATTTTTAGGATGCATAGGATATAGGAGTTTTCCTTTTTTGTACCAGTTAAGAATTTTATAGATACAAGTGATAGAAAAACCCAACCCAACCTCACCTAAGAAAAATGGCTCATTCAAAGCCAGGCATGGTGGCTTACACTTGTAGTCCTAGCACTCTAGAAGGTGGAGGCAGGAAGATCCCTTGAGCTCAGGAGTTTGAGACCAGCCTGAGCAAGAATGAGACTCTGTGTCTAGTGTAGATAAAAAAAATTGGCCAAGTGTTGTGGTGGGCATCTATAATCCCAGCAACTCAGAAGGCTGAGGCAAAAGGATTCCTTAAACCCAGGAGTTTGAGGTTGCTATGAGGCTGAGGCCATGGCACTCTAGCCTGGGCAACAGAGTAAGGCTTTGTATGAATTTAAAAAAAGGAAGTCTCTCAAACTAAAATGTCTGTGACTTGAGACACAGCTGCAACAGGATACATATGAGGTAATCAGAACTCTTTCTGCTCATGTTTACCTGCTACTCTCTCCGGTGTAACATGGTAACAAGAAGGCCATGTTAGAGCTCTAGCCACCGTATCCTCAAGCATCAACCCTCTTTCCAAAATTCACTGGCAAAAGTATCTCTGGCCAAGTATCCATTCCTAAATCAATCACAAAGACCCACAGAATATGACGTACTAATTGGCTTAGGTCTAGGTCACATGTTCCATCCCCAGAGTCAGGTGTGGTTAGCTTCACCAGAGCCACATGAGCTGAGAGTTGGGAATAGATGGTTGCCTAGAGGGAATCTAGAGGCTGAACGATTGAATGAAACAAAAATAGCAGTCATCCATTACAACCATCCATGTATCCACGTGTTAGAACTGTTAGCCTCCTGAGAAAACTCCTAACTCCCCTTGGTTGCCTCCATCAAGCCAGACCTGAGAGAATTATCCCACAAACTGAAGGAAGGTGGTATTTCACTGAATTATTTTACTGAGTTGTACTACTCTGGGATTTTCCACTGAATCTAAGGTATAGCACTGCAAAACTTGTAACATATGTAAGCCTGTTTGTTGGCTTGTACACAGATCATCACATTCACACACGTATTAGCATAAGCAACAGGGTTTACTTAGCTTCAAAGATTTGGGTACAGAGTTTTGGAGAGATCCACGGAGAAAGACACTCGGCAACTCATAGAGCCTCTATCTCATTGGCCTAAGGGACATGCAATTCTAGAAAGTCAGATGAGTTGAGGAAGGCCTCCTTAGGTCTGTAAAGTGCTTACTACACAGGGTGACCATATGCCTTTCTCTTCAAACTGGGACACTTCTGAGAATAAAAGGTGTTAACCAGATGGGACCTGTGGATAAGAGACATAAACTGGAACTCAGCCAGGCAAACTGGGGCATACTTCTAGGTGTGTGGCACCAGTAGAGCCCAGCTTAACAACGCTTTGCCGCATGTATTCAACATAAGATACATATTCCATGCTCAGAGAATATGTCTGAATGCACTCAACTCACATACAGTTTCAGACAGTTGCCCTTGTGGAGTTTAAGGGTCTAGGCACACCCCACAATATGTTATTATCACCAGGATATGCTTACCAGAATGCTTCACAGTACCATTTTGTGAAAAGATTATTTTTTTTTTTTTACTTAGATCAGCACTTTATTTCACACATTTGTAATACATTTAGTTCCTTTGTTACACTCTATATTCCATCCTGGGATCCTCCAACCTGGCATTATTTTTTTCAACTTGCATATATTGAAGTTTACTTTTTGTGCCATAAAATACACTGTATTTTGACAAATACTTAATGTTTTATAGTCACCATTACAGTATCTTGCAGAATAGTTTCAATAAGCAAAACAACCTCTGTGCTTCACCTACTCAACTCTTCTCCCCTCCTCTAGCAACCACTGATGTGTTTAATGTCTTCATTTCTTTTTCAGGATGTCGTATCGCTGGAATCATACAGTAGCTGACTTTTTTCAGATTGGCATCTTTTGCATAGGAATATGGATCTAAGATTCATCATGTCTTTTTGTACCTTGATACTTCATTACTTTTTTTAAAATGTATTTTTTATTAAATCATAACTGCGTACATTGATGCATTTATGGCTTTCAGTGTACTGGTTTGATATATAATGTGAAGTGTTTACATTGAACTAAGTAACACATCCATCACAAGTATACTTTTCTTAAATTATTTTTTATCAAATCATAACTTTGTACATTGATACATTTATGGAGTTCAGTGTACTGCTTTGATATACAGTGTGAAATAATTACACAATGCTTACACATTGTGAACTAAGTAACACATCCATCACAATTATACTCTTAATAGTCTTGAAATGTACCATTGCATCATGCACGTTAGGTGAGGTCCCCCTAAGTATCCCCTCCTGGCCCCTCCTCCTCTCCCCTCCCCTCCTCTCTCTCTCTCTTCTTCCCTTCTACTTTTTGGACTATAGTTTGTATTATTATAAAAATTAGAAAAAAATAAGAAAATGAATTTAAGAATTAACCTAATCTAAATTGACATGATTGTCTTCATTTATGGTGTTTCTATTATTCTTTCTTTAAAACACTTCTTGCATTACTTCCATAAAACTGATGTGACAGAATTTAGAAAGCCATTGACCTGTAGCTTCATACAACTTTATCTTCTCCTTAATGGGAAAGAGGACAGGAAATGTGTGCCTCTGGGATATGCAGAAGGGATGAGGTACTCTGTCAATTATTCTAATGTTCACCCCACTAGGGGGTTACACCAGCTACAAAGATGGGGACCGCCAGAGTTTCAACAGCGCATTGCAATTAGGCTATGTCAACAAGGAAATGCCTACCCTTGGGATGACATCTGGTCAAAGAGCCCCAGTTGAACACCAAAATCATCTCAGCTACACTCTGCTTTCCTCACTGATTTTTTGCTTCTATTTCCTGAGCAATAGAGCAATAAATTCTTCATAGAAATTATAAAAACATACATAAAGATATACAGCACTGAAATACTAGTATAAGCGATACCCACACTTTTAACTGCTTTCCCCTACTGTATCTTAGATTCTTAATTACTGTGTGCATTAGTCAGCAGTGGGAAGAATTGAGCTTTCTGGTTTTTTTTTTTTTTTGGAGACAGAGTCTCACTATGTCACCCTGGGTAGAGTGCCGTGGCATCACAGCTCACAGCAACCTCAAGCTCTTGGGCTTGAGTGATTCTCTTGCCTCAGCCTCCCAAGTAGCTGGGACTTCAGGCACCTGCCCTCATGCATGGCTAGAGCTCTCCTTGAAATTAGCAGTGCCTTCTTAGTCATGTTATTTTATACATTTTATATTCAACAGAGGATAAAATAATGGAAAGAAAGAGTGGTGGAGAGATAGGTGGAGAGAAAAGAGAAAGAAAAGAAGGAAGGAAAGAAAGAAGAGAGGAGAATAGGAAGGAGAGAGAGAGAAAGAAATGAACCTCTCAGAAGTGGTGCAAAAATTAGTCTCTGATTGATAAGATTTATTAAAAAGGAGTCCTTGGAAACAAAGACTTGCTTTGTAAGAGAGCAGAAATTAGTCATTTGCAGAATAGTCATAAAGTTTTGAATAAGAGCCATTGATGTATTAATGATATTTGTCTTTGGCTGGGAACCAGTAATGGTTGAAACAATTCTTAGAAAATTTTCCATGAAAATTTAGTCCTGGGGTAGTTATTTAATTTGTCAGCTTCTTAAAATATTGATCTCAACATAGTAAGAGTCTAATTGGGTTTCCCTTGTTTAGTAACAAATAGCCTTGTTTTATATATTGGGTTTCCCACTGTTCAGTGGTGCAGAAAACAAAAGCATGACGTGGGTACTGAATAACATTCAAGGTTGGATTTAAAAGTAAGTATCATCGTTACCTTGATTCCACTTAAAATATTTATATACTATTAAGGTAAAAATTATAAACTGTCGATTCTCATTATTCTCAATTGTAGATCTGTATATTATGTTCTAATTAGCAAACACTAGATCCTTTTTTCTATGGGAAATACAGGGTTAGGTTACTTCCAGGCACTGGTTACGTTTGCATCAACCAATCAATACATCACCTTGTTTTCTGTGTGTTTCTGTTTAAAGTTGCCTTATCTAATATATAACATTGATGTATTAACACTGAACTCATGGCCAACAGCATTATAACTTACACCTGAAACAAGCTTAGCTAATACATTTTTTTTTCTATGCAAGGAATGTAACAGCCTCCCCGCACTTAGGAACAGTAAATAGCATTTCTGTACTAAACTGGGGGACTATCTTTGGTAGAAATATCAACAAAAAACACAAAAATGAGGGCAGCACCCAGAGCTCAGTGAGCAGGGCACCAGCCACATACACCAAGGCTGGCGGGTTCAAGCCCAGCCCAGATCTGCTGAACAATCATGACAATTGCAACCAAAAATAGCCATTGTGGCAGGCACCAGTAGTCCCAGCTGCTCAGGAGGCCGAGGCAAGAGAATCGTTTAAGCCCAAGAGTTTGAGGTTACTGTGAGCTGAGACGCCATAGCACTCTACTGAGGGTGACATAGTGACCCTGTCTCCAAAAAAAAGAAAAGAAAAGAAAAGAAACGTGGTACTAAATACATACTAAAGAGACGCTTTTTACAGGATATCAGCTGAAAAAAGACGGCAAAGCCGGGCCTTGCTCAACTTCGGTTGGAACCTGTGCTTTGGGAAACTCACCTATCATCACCAAATGCAGGCACAGGTCTGTGAATACCACAGATGGGCACAGGCATTGATTTTGAGTTTACAAATAAATTTTAGCAAGTAGGTAAACTCTTAAGCATTGAATCTTAGAATAATGAGGATCAAGTGTACATGAAATGCACAGATCTTAAAGGGAAGCACCATTCAATGGTTTTGATCAATGTATGTGCTTAGGCAAACAGTATGACGGCAAATAGATCAGATCATCGCCATTACCTCAGAAAGTTCTCTGAATCCACTTACAGTTCATTCCTATTTGCATTCGCAAAAGCAACCACTGTTCTGACTTTTATCGCCTTGGATTAGTTTCATAGGAATCTAATGTTTCAATTTCATATGAAAAAGTTCATAGAGTAAGTTATTTTGTGTACATGTTTTATTCTCATACAACAAAATGTGTTTAAAATGTATCCATTCATTTGCTTTGGTCACCAGTTCATTCTTCTGTATTAGCGATGTGTCCTTGTTTGAAAATATACTGTATGGATAAGTAATTATTTCTTATTTAGAGCTGTTCTGAATGAAGCTGTCAAAATATTTCTGTGCAAGTATGTTTGCAACATACATTTTGATTTTGGTGGGTAAATAATGAGGAGGGGAATTGTCAAATCATAGGATCAATATATGTAATATGCTTAACTCTATTAAAGAATGCCAAAGAATTTTCCAAAATGGTTGTACAATTTGGCACTCTCGCCAGCAACGTAGGAGAGTTCATATTGTCCTGGATCCCAGTTATTTTAATTTGTAGTCACTGCATTGGGTGCCACATTGTCTATCATTGTTTTAATTTCCCTGGTGACTTTTTCATGTGCTTACGGGTCTTCATCAGTCATGTAGCTTCTGTCCATCTTCTTTTCCTTTAATTAGTGACTTGTAAGAGTTTTTAGTATATTTTATTGTATTTGATTTTCAGATAGAAGCCTTGTAAATATTTTCTCCTAGTCTCTTTCTTGCCTTGAATTTTCTCAATTTTCTCTATCTATTGATGAGCAAAAGTTTTTAATTTTGCCAATGCCCAAATTATCAAGTGATTTTGATGCCCTCTGGGCAATCTCTGTCAACCCCAAAGGCCTGAATATGTTCTGTTTTCTTTCAGAAATTTCACAGGTTGGGGTTTTATAAGTAAAATCTATCCAGAATTAATTGTTTTGAGGGATTTTCTCTTTCTAAAAATATTTAACCAGTTATATCACTCTAAACAAATGTAAAGCATTTATTTCTCCATTGAATTGATGTGCTGCTTTGTCAAGAAAAAAAATTGGCCTCCCATATGTGTATGGTTCTGTTTCTTTGCTCTCTCTGGTCATATAACTTTATATTAATTCTTGAAATTAAGCAATACGTTCTCTAGTTTTGAAAATAAATCATTTTGAATATTTAAGATTTCCTTGCATTGTCTTATAAACTTTAGAATCTTCTCGTTATTTGTGCAAAGCCTAGTGCTGAGATTTGGATCAGAATTTCAGTATATCTCTCCATTAGTTAACTCTTTAACTTCTCTCAATACTGATTTGGGGGTATCACTGTGAAACTTTAAATGCTCCCCAAATGACTCTCAGGTGTAGATAAGACATGAAACCCTAACCCAGATCTTTTCTTTCTTAGAAGATTCTAAGTAGCTGCAAAAAGACAATCTATTTCATCCCTAACATTCTAGATGTTAAATACATGAAGTAGTCATTTCTTAAAAAAAAAAAATCTAAAAAGGCATGTGAGCTGCCCTCTCCAGTGTATGTTCCTTAAAGATTCCACTCAAGTAATTCTTTCAGGAGAAGGACATGTCTCAAAAGACTTCCTGTCTATGCCTGCAGAGAAAAACATTTGGCAATTTATTAGCTTAAAAAATAAAAGTATCTTGTGTCTACGTCAGCACCTTATTGTGTGCTTTATCTGAAGACAATGAATCATTTATAAGGTAGTTTGGAGTGCAGTGAAAATGAGCAAAATGAAGTTGAATCAATTTTCTTATGATGTGGAACTTGCATAGATAATGTAAGTAAATTATATAGAAATAGATATTCCCTTTCTTATTCCATAAACAGATCATTGATAATGAATGAAGTATATGAGGTAGGACAATTCTGTTTGTGAACTCATGTTCAAAAGCGCTTCTTACCTCATTGCCGACTATCCCTGTGGTCACTTGGGGAGTACCCATCCCCGCCCCCAACGCTCTGCACCACCAACAGCTCCTAGTCCACCCTGGAAAGTGCTGTTCTAGGATGAGTTTGCAGACTTAATCGTCTCATCTCATAAGACAACAGCTCTGACAGCCATTCAGAAAAAGTTCTAAAATTGCATTGCAGGGTGGACTAGGTGCCGACGTTGGTGCACAGCTCCCAAGGACAGTGCCCCGAGGTGACCAGACTGATACTCAGCGTGAGGTATGTAGCACTTTTTTCTAGGTCGAGTTTGTGAAGTTAATTGCCTGAGCTCAGATCATTAGCGCGACACAGAACACTGTAACTGCCGAAAGATGGATTCATAGTCCAGGATACTTTTCTCTCAGGAGTGAATATGGAGCAAGTGACTGAAACTCTAGTCACTATAATTTTATTTGAAACATTTTCCAACAGATGTTGCATCTGGGTTTGCTCTTATATGTCGTGTTTTAAATCCTTTGCTTTTTTGTTCAGTATCCATTAAAGCAGTCTTTTCTTCTCGTCTCTAATAAGAGCAACATCTGTTTCTTCTTGTTCAGTCCAACCACCTCAAGAGTCTTTCTTTAAAGAAATATGTCATTAGGAAGACAGAGCAGATAGAATACGCTCCATTAACATTTCACATTGGCAAGCAAAACAAGCATTACTAACAATGACAGGTTATGGAGATGTTAGAGACAATATTATAGATAATTCAGTTGTCATATAGAAGAAAATAAAACCAGGAGTGGGAATATAGTTTCAAAGATGTTGGAACTGTAAGTTGCAAGCTAAAGTCCTTTTTGTAGAAATATCATTTCCTTTTACAAAGTACAGTTGAACAGTTTTCATCTTTATGAATTATTGAATGACTGATGATATCTATTATGAAGCAATAGCAAATAATTTTTACATAAAAAATCAAAATTGTTACAATAGTGTGTGTTTTTAAAACAAATACACTTTGGAATGTATGTACTCCAGTTTTTACCATCCTCAAAGTTCCTTACCATGGGAAACCCTGGCTTGGAATCGGATCTCATTTTTGGAACTATTCCACAGACATTCAGACCACTATATATTGATAACCTAGTTAGAAAATAAATCTATATTTTAAAGAGAAGAAAGAAGATCAGCAACTGTGAAGAAATAAAAATGATTTTGTCACATAGCTCAAATTTGGTTTTAAAACCTGTTGACCCTGATGTTAACAAAAGATATACTTAGCTATTTTCCCAAATCCCCAATCCCTTACCACTGATACCACATTATTGGATTTATATGGGGAAGGGGGGTTTTTCTAGAAAGAAAACTATGTTTTATCATTTTATAACAGTTAATGTTTGTAGAATTTAAATCCAAAAACCCAAATTGATATTTAAAGCACTAGGTTCACTAGTTGAACTATAAGCACTGCTAATATGTATTGAGTAATAACTCTGTGCCAGGCACTGTTCTGAATGCTAACACATAATAATTATCACTCTGATTATTATATATAACAAATGTTATAATTACAATCCTTCCAACAATCCTCTAAAATAATTTCTTTCACTGTTTTCATTCTATAGAAAAGGAAATTAAGGCGTAAAAAGGCTACAATCACCCCCTCCCCGGGTTCTAATCCCATCTCAGGCTCTCATGTGACGTGTTATATGTGCGACTGAATATAACATTACTCCAAATGTCAGATACGCCCCCCCCGTTTTTTCTAGAAGATCATGGACTACATTTTTCTAACTTGCATACATATACTATTACGTGAAAATGTCAACAGGATTCTGCATTTTGAAAAGTACTTCCCTAAATAATTTAGAAAGTTTATTTTCCACTCCCACTTTTTAGAGAAAAAGTTTTCTAATTTCTTCATGTGAAGCTTTAATATTCCTGTCTCTGTCACAACTTTGTGGCTCATCTAACACATTCCTGTGGTACAAATCATCTTTACCTTCATTTAAGTTGTCTGAATATTTTTCCCCGTCTAATGCCGTGTTACTGTACTTGTTTTCCAAAATCTCAAAGTTTTGCATCAGCATAACGCGAAGACCCATTTTTGCAGTTGTTTCCCACGTGTACATTCACAATGTAAATTCATAAATCCACGTTGTAAAAACTTACGTTGCTTTTTTTGTTTACAAGGCTCATTTAGTACAACACCGATATTTGTAATTGTGAGGTAGTAAGCTCCAAAGAAAAACTATTGAGTTTAATCCTCAGCTTTCTTTGCTGTGTAATAAAACTAATCAGAGTTTTTCTGGTTTTTGTCCTAATAAAATGATATAGATTTACTGCTTCCCACGTGCCGGACATCACTCTAATGGTATAGAAAGACTAATTCACCTACACAAAGCAAACCTCAGAAGTAGGTTTGCTTATTTTCATTTTAGGGGAGAGACACCTGAAGCCCAGAAAGGGTAGGAATCGCCCAGGTCAGCAAGGCACCCAGCAAAGGCCGTCTGCTTGTGCACCAGTCCCCTTAACTCTCCCACTGTGTCACCTGCCCTGCCGATACTGTGCCACGCACTGTGGGAAAGTGTCAGTAAGGTGACACACATGTGTGTATGTGTCAAGCACATGTGAGGTTTTTAGGAAATGTTAGCACGTGAGACACGTTCCTTTTTTTTTTTTAGCATCAATAAGCGCCGTTCTCTTAGAGTGTGAACCCAGCTGGGTCACTGTCCAGCCCGCAGGGCCCACTGCATCTGGGAGTGTGGGTGCCTGTGAGTGAGTCTCCCATTCCTGCGACATTCATTGGCTCTGTAGAGTAGACAAAAGAGTATTGTCTCTTTAACAGCAAACAAGAAGGGCTGCTGTGATCCTGCTTGGTGATGAGTTCTTTGGTACTTATGACATGTGAAATTTCTACTAAGATTTAAGTTAATGGCACATGGTGGGGCTTTTTTTTTCCTGAATAAGCACAATAATATTTATTATAAGTATGCATCTTACAGCATTGATCTGGTCAACTGTGGGCATTTGAGTGAAATTTCATATATTGAAAAAGCTTTCAAATGATATTAATGCTTCATTTCATATGAATGAAAAATTATTAAAAATATGATTCATTCTTAAAAACATGCTTTTAAAATGTCACTCCTGTAGCTTCTATGCAGCAGAACCATGACTAATTGTACACGTTTGTGGAGAGGCTGCACGCTTTGTTTTAAGCCCGTGTTTCCTAGGTGTTGAGATTCCCCTGCTCAGTAGGAATAGACGGGCCGCGGAGGCGGGGCGGCGTCGGTGGCCTCCCATGGGCGGCACCTGTGAGCAATCCTTTGGCCATAAGGGGCTGGGGAAGGTATTTAACATCACTGGCTCATTAGTGAGATGCATGGGAGCACGGAAGTGTGTACCTCATTGGTAGCAGTCTCCACACCTGTGGCTGGGCGGCCCCGGGCTGGCTTCTCTAAATAGCTTGGGGAGATGTTAGCCGGGGCTCCTCCTCTGGCTCCGCGTCTTGCTCGGAGGACGCCTGATCCCATCGGCCTCCCCTGCTAAGCCTGCTGCCCCTACTAACACTGACTGTGACTTCGAAGGTGCTTCGGCACCTGACGCCCACCGAGACCTAGCCCGGGTAGCTGGTGCAGCGGCCACGTCCAGACAGTTGAGTGGCCTGGCCGGAGCCCCGGCGTCCTGGCCCCGGTGAGGCCCCAAGTGGGGCCGGACAGGGTGTCGCAGCCCGCAGCCTCCTCTCACTTCTCCGGTGACACTGGATGGCTGAGTCCTGAGCAGTGAGATGCACAACTGTTCATGTGTCCAGAGGCCTGGAAGAAGGTCGCAGCTCGACAAACTCACAGCCAGGGAGCACGTTCAAGGTCAGCAGTCCTCAGAAAATGGAGAAGTCAACACAAAGTCCCCGTTGCTCAGAGTTCCACAGAGCAGGGGAATTATTTTTGGTAAATACGCATGGACTTACTGTCATGTGCCTTCGGGGAAGTACATTCTAGAATTTGCTAATTTTCTCGTCAAATACATAACATAAAACTTTCATTTAAATTACAATTTTTAGGTAAGATTGTCAGTGTGTGTGTCTGTGTGATGGTCCAACACGACAAAAACCTGAGGGCACAAATGGTGACAAAGGGGCAGAGGAAAGAGGGTGATGTCTCAGTTTGTATTTCCAGCCCTGATGAGATGAGACGTGGATATCCCCAGGAATTGATCTCCCTTCCAATGTGGTGCCAGGTAGAAAAATATATGTGAGTGTAAGTGTGTGTACACGACAACTGCAGGGGCCACGGAACATGTTCTGTCATTGGTTTAGTTTTGTTGTTTGTCTGCTGTAAAGAATTCAAGCTCTGAATTTAGATGTGTCGGACTTTGAATTCTAATCTCTGCCATTTACTAGCTATGGGATACTTGCACATGATTAGACCCACTCCCTCGCCTATATATTGAAGGAAAAAATATTCTGTGAAGTATAAGAATAGTGTCTGTCTATACTCACATACACATGTTATGACGCTCAATTCTTCTCTGGAGAGAGCCTTTAGGTGTCTATTTTTTTATAACATTTTTTATAAAATTTAAAAGAAGCAGCTTATCTTCCTGTAAGCCACTGGGACATCCTTGACACATTTAAGAATGAACTTCAGGGCTGCGCCTATGGCTCAAGAGGGTAGGGTGCCGGCCCCATATGCTGGAGGTGGCAGGTTGAAACCCAGCCCTGGCCAATAAATAAATAAATAAGAATGAACTTCACTATTTTGGGGGGCACATTTATACCATAGGTTACTGAGTAGACCTCATCATGATTTACATTAAAGTTTTGAAATACAAATTTCAGAAAAAAGTTTTGAATTAAAATGAACAGGCCTCACAGTTCGGTTTTAAGCTCTGACACAGCAGTAGCTGTTATCAGCAAGCCTCCTTTAATCTAGGGTCCAATTTCTTCAGTAATTAAGTTCCTTGAAAAAAATAAAATAACCTTTTAATTTGAATCTGATTAGAATAATAGACCTTTTGCCATGAACAATTAAACTAATGATGTTCCATTTATAAATTAGTTTTATGATGAAGAAATTTTTGTATGGATTTTTTGAAAGGCTTTCCGGCCTACCATTTAGTATAGCTGAAGACAATGGATAAGGGACTTTCTCTGGATGTATGATACCTTGGGATTAGATACTGAGTATTTGTAACATTGATGTCTTTGAGACCCCACAACACTTCATAGCGTAGTTCATCAAGTTCTAAGAGCAAAAACCAAAATCATTATCAAAGCAATGCATTCCTGTTGTTATTCAATGATAAACCTGGCTTTGTACTTTAAAGCAAAATGGTATGGTGAGGATGTGGTCTTTGATGCATCAGTTCTGTGGGAATACCCAGAGGGAGGAACTTGAGAAGGAAGTATCTCAGTACACACTGTTGCTCATCTGACAGATAACCGGCTTTAATTTCACAATGAGACTTTACATTTGCATAGTAACTTTACAGTACAAGAGATTTTATTTGTGGTGTTCTTCATGCAATACATGAAGGGCAAGAAAGAAAGGAATTAAATTATCTTGTCCCCAATTTTTATATAGATGGGAAAAAAAGACTCTGAGATTAAAACTCGTACTGAATGCAGGCATGGTGGCTCACTCCTGTAATCCTAACACTCTGGGAGGGTGGCTCGCTTGAGCTCCGGAGTTGGACATGAGCCTAAGCAAGAGCAAGACCCCATCTCTACTAAAAACAAGAAAACTAGCCGGGCTCTGTGACAGACGCCAGTAGTCCCAGCTACTCAGGATGCTGAAGCGAGAGGATGGCTTGAGCCCAGGAGTTTGAGGTTGCTGTGAACTGCAATGCCATAGCATGGTAGCCTGGGGCAACAGAGATGCTGTCTCAGAAAAGGAAAACAAAAAAAAGTACTAAAGATAATCTTGTTAGAAACACAGCTTGGGTTAAAATCATGCCTTATTCTTTCCCAATGAGGCACGCACTTGCTTACAGTACCAAATGTTGTTGGTACATATGGTTTTTCTGAAATTAGTGCAACAAATACCAGGGAGGAAAGTGAGGTGAAGAAGTGTGGGAAGCCACAAGAGGGTTGCTACCAGGGACAACTGGGTTCAACCCCACTGGAGACTGCGAGATGGGAGTAACTACTGCCCCTTGGACACCTGATCTTCTGGCCAGTCCTTCTCTCCGGGTCACTGGAGCCATTGCTATATAAGGGAGCTGTCTTCAGGTGACAACCAGGGTGGGCTGAAGGAACATATTTCATTGGATAACATCATATCTGGACAAGGTCAGTTACAATGTATTCAGGATGACGCAGATTTCCAGGAAGATGTATTGGCGTTAAGTTTAATTAATTTTTTTTAATGTTTAAAAAAATTATCTATTGAACTCATTCCTTCCCCTTAGAATCAATCATGGTGCACATGACCATTTCCAGCCTGACAGCCGTGGTCAGCGATGCCAATGGCATTTTCATTGTGTCCTGTGCTCTGTCATCAGCTTGGCCATCTATGAAACTCAGAAGGCCAAGTTCCTACCACGATTACTCCCGCCAGTTTGATCATATACTCATTCACATCTATTCTGCATCAGGCACAATTTTAAGCTGACTTTTTAATACAAAATAAAACAGACTACAAAATCCCTGACTTCAAAGAGCTTGTTGCTTAGACAGTGGGAAAGGCAGAAAATGAATAAACTCGTACATGAATAGTATATCATTGAATTGGTAATGAGAGGAACTGGAAGGAAAAATAAAGTTCAGGAAAGAAGTGATGTTGGAGGAGAAGGGAGAGTGACATTTGGGCAGAACGGTTAGGAACGCCCTCTCTTCTAGGATGACATTTGCTGGGACCTGATGTGAGGGAGCAAACCAGGCAGACAGTGCACACGGGGCGTTCCAGATGGTGCACGACACTGCTGAGTTCACCATAAGGCCGTTAGGCCTTTCAGTAAAGTTCAGAAGCAGCAGAAAATTGTTGTCAGGGAAATAATGTGATCCCAGTGACATTTTTACTGCCCTGTAAGTGCAAAGATCACAATCTGGGAGGCCAGAGAAGAGGCTGCAGCAAACTTGACGTTGGGTTCATGTGGTTCTGCCTTGTGGTGTTCTGCGCATTATTTACACACAGATATAGCCACATATCACCTATTCCATAATTTGGAAATTATATTCAGTACTTTAGAGCAGAGATAGTTCTTCGTAGAAACAAAACATGCTCAGTGAGTATTACTAAATTAAAATCTGAAAGTCCTAAAACAATCACTGAGAGTGATTATTTGTAATAATATTTACTATAATATGAGTTAATACTACAGACGTGTAACTTCCTTCTAAGCTCCAAAAGCCTTAAATTTTCCTTCAAAATACCATTTCTATTTTATAGTATAAAGCTATCTGTAGTTTATGCTTTTCCTGTACAGGACCACGTATAGAAAATGGAATAGGCTTTGTGGCCACACAGCACAGCTGCCTGGCTCTTGTTATGGGGCACACAATGTGTCAACAAACAGGCCTGACTGGATTCCAATATAATTTTACATGGACACTAAAATTTGAATTGTTTATAGTTTTCACATGTCCCTAAGTATTATACCTCTTTTGATTTCTTTTCAACCATCTCAAATGTAAAAATCATTCTTAGCTCACAGGCTATATATGGAAACAAGTGGGCAGCAGGCAAGATTTGAGCCACAAACTATAGTTTGCAGACTCCTGGAGTAAACGATCAGGAATTTGGAAGTAGGAAAATAGTATCGATGCCATTGGGGTGCATAGGGAAAAGTAGGGGTTGAATGGAGGCATTTAGTAGGTGATGATGAGCTATTTTAATTTAGTAATTTATTTTCCAGTTAGCTTTGCTAGATCGCACGCTCAGATAAGAAAATGAATTTCTGGCTTTTGTATGGTTCTCTTGGTTTTTAAAATTTGGGGTTTTGTGTAGTTTATTTTTTCTTAAGAAAAGTATTTGGCGAGTATAGTTTATAGAAATGAAGGGCTAAGAGTCGCTGTGTGTGTTGTGCTTCACGGATCTGCCCTCATCCTATTTTAGGATGCCTTGACTGGCTAGGCTTGCCTTTCTTTTGTGAAATCGAAGTGTATCCTCCTGTAACTTCTAACTGTGGATTCCGGATTGTGCCATCTGGAGCACAATAGTCCAAATCTTTTCTCGTTCCACAGCTCACAGAGGTCTTCACAAGGTCAAAAGCATCTCGCTGGCCGTTTGGACTTCTCTCCCTCTCAGCGTGTCCTAAGCGCTCCCCAGACCCTCAGGTTAAACGGCTGCTCCCCTCTGTTTGTTCCTTTGTTTTCCATCTATTCTTTGTGAAATGAAAATGTGCTAAACAGAAACTTTAAGCTAGTGTCCACCTAAAGAGGAGTTCAGTTGAATTTCTGTTTCCAAAGATCACTATATGATGGCAACAGGGACATGTGATTGTTTGGGGTAGGCTGGTTTATTTTTCTGGGTTTTATGTATTTAAGTATGAAGTATTCCATCATGATGTGACCTTATTTGTAGGTGATCAGATAATCCCAGTATGATATCCTATGATTACTAGTGGTTAATTGGTTCTTACAACTGCACAGACTCTCATATTTATTCTTTAGCCCTTTATTTCTATAAGCTGTACTTGGCAGATAAGGATATTGAGAAAAAATAAAGTAGAAAAAATGAAGATTTTTAAAACAGGAAGAGACATTCTATAAGAACCGTAAATTTATTTTCTTATCCCAGTGGGATTCAGCAAAGCTCACCAGAAAATAAGTTATTAAATTAAAATAGTTCATTGTCACTTTATAAATACCCACTAAATGACTTCATTCAACCCATTCTTTTCTCAAAGTCCCCCACTGGCATTAATTATCTCCCCCCAGACTTGGTTACTTGTATATCATGCTTTACTCCGTCCACCAGAGTATAAGCCACTCATTATGTCAAAGAAACATGAGATATCCATGTGAATTGTAAGCAGAACCATACTTTCCTAGATAAAAATATATAATTTTTACTTGTAATGTTCTTTTTGATATTAAAGATTATATTTAACTGAACACTTTTCGGTAATGAAACTGACTTGTCTCTTGTCCTTCCCAGGTTCTGGGTTGAATGACGGACAGTGGCATGAGGTCCGTTTCCTCGCCAAGGAAAACTTTGCCATCCTCACTATTGACGGAGATGAAGCATCAGCAGTTCGAACAAATAGTCCTCTTCAAGTTAAAACTGGCGAGAAGTACTTTTTTGGAGGTAAGACTGACACAGTTTATTGGTTAACTAATACGTTGCTAAAATTGGACTATCAGTATAAATTTGATTATGACAGATTTATATTTGATGCAACAGATTCAGTAAATCTTAGGATGAAACAAATAAAAAACAAAAATCTCTAGAATTCCATCGAGCAAAGAGTCGAACGTTGTCATTTCTTCTTGGAGATATAGGTGATGTCACCATATTCTTCTATTGAATAGAAGAATTTGACTTGGTTCAATTCAAATCTTTGACTTACAACACTTGAGATTGTGAAATCATTCATTCGCATAGATTCCGGTCCTCAGTTTATGTATTGGTCACCTATTGCTTTGCAGCTAATGACTCCAAGCTCTGCTGTCTCAGAACAACAACTACTTACTATCTCACCGCTTCTCTGTGTCAGGAAGGCAGGGATGACGAGGTTGGGTGGTTCTGAGGCAGGGTCTGCTGTGAGGTTCCCTCAGACTGTCGACTGTGGCAGCATCACTAAAACCTTGACTGAGCCAGTTTATCTGTTTCCCAGAGGCATGGTCACCTGCTTGACAGTGGGTGCTGGCTGACGGCGGGGACACCACAGTTCTCCAGGTGACCTCCAATTCAATGGTGTCCCTCTTCTTCAAGCAGCTTATCCTACAGATGACCTAGGGAAAGGAGAGGAAAGAAAGTGAGAGAAAGAGGAAGAAAAAAGGAGAGGGGATTAAGAGAAAACCAATAGTCAAGCCCGAAAGTTCTCAAGTTAGGAACCATAAGAATTTTTTTTTAAATAATCCAGTCTTGGCAGTGACATCCCATCACTTCTATTACACGCAGTTTGTTAGATCCGAGTCACTAAATCCAGCCCACACATTTCAAGGAAACGGGTTGCACAAGAGCGTAAATTTCAAGAGCCATGGATTAGTGTGGGGTGTTGTAAAGGGTGCTGACCACTGTCACTTTACAGGGTTTGGTTTAGAAACCCAGCAGTCAGGAGAATAGTGACTTCCTCTTAGGTCTTTGGCTGTTTTTAGGTGACACTGTCAGAAAATGAGCATGATTGATGGTGCCGGTGCTTTATGGGGCACCCACTGCGTACACTGAGGCTTGTGGATTCAAACTCGGCCTGGGCCAGCTGAGATGACAATGGCAACAAGAAAATAGCCACGCATTGTGGTGGGCACCTGTGGTCCCAACTACTTGGGAGGCTGAGGCAGGAGAATCCCTTGAACCCAGGAGTTTGAGGTTGCTGTAAGCTATGATGCCATGACACTCTACCCAGGTGACAGCTTGGGACTCTGTCTCAAAAAAAAAAAAAAAAAAAGAGAGCGAGAGAGAAAAGTGATCATGGTGGTGCTTTTTTCATTGTGTCCTCATTGTCCAAATTCTCAGACTATTTAAGAATCACTAGAGCTCATCAAATTCAGATTCTTAGCCCCATCCTGAAACTAACTTACATGAGAAGCCATATTATTACAAATATCTTGGTTCTTAAATAAAGAGAAGATTAGTAAAAGGATTCTTTTAGGATAATTTCTACACGTGCAAAAGAGTATTGGAACAAGGACTTGCCATATTTTCTAACCAAAGAAATGCGTCCTTCCAGAAAATGATTTGTTAAGCCTTAATGAATTCTGAAGACTTCTTTTATTATTGTACTAGATGCCGTGGGGCATAGATCAATTCTTTTTTCATTAGATTATTTTCTTTCTCATCTTAATGCATGGAATGTGAGATCTTAAAAACATCACATTCTCAGAAAATTATTTTGGTTTAAACTTAAAAATATATATGCTACATATATTTGCCTCTGAAAATATTTCTATTACTATTTGCGCACCTGTTATTATTTATATAAATTGTACTTAAAAATCACCATGTGTGTATGTATTTTCTAGTTATTAGAGTAAGCCTTCTAGGGAGCAGTCATCTGGTGAGTCTCATTTCCTGCTATATCCCAATGTCCTAGGAAGAATCCCAGAATACAGTAGATGACCAATAAATATTTATGAATGAATTAGTAGATTCAGTAGAACAGGCAAGGCAGACATTCTGTTCCCAGCAGAAGAAACAAGCCCTTGGAGCTCTCCTGACTTGCTTCTGAGTTTGTAGCCAACCTGAATTCAAGGTCCCTGCCCCAGGCCACTCCTCCCCATCTGCTTAGTGACAACTTAGAGGTAAAAGTCGGGAATTAAGCCTCTGCTTCTTTAGCCTTTCATGGTGTTTGCTGGAAGTTAAGACCGCATAACTTTTTAAAGGATTTCAACAAACAATTAATGAAAGTCAGACAAGATATCTTATGAATGAACAAACTGGACTTACTGATGTGAGGAAAAAATTACTTGCTAGCCAAACCATTTTCCCTCCAGAAATATATTCAATATGAACAGGCTTTTGGCCAAAAGCTTTCACGGGTATCATAGTAAATGGATGGCAATTATCACTTGAAAAGCTATTGATAATCTCTATTCATCCCTTGACTGGAATATTTTTGGCCATGGATAAGCTTATTGAAGGCCTAAGGCCTGTTTTCATCTACTTTGTTCTGGATGGGCAGTCAAACAGCTATCACCACACATTCATGGTGCAGAGCTTGCGGGACGTGAGAGTATGTGGTGTGCTGTTTACATCTGCTTCGCAGATTGTGGTTTGCAAGCGTGGTGATGGGGAGAATGCCGACCTCCTCCTGGGTCTCTGGTCTGCCCTTAGGACTCACTGTCAGCAAATGATGGTGCTGGTGCTTGTTTGGTTGTCTTCACTGGGAGAAGCCACGGAGTATTTAGGAATCACTAGTACCTATCACAGTGCAGATTCTCAGGCCCCAACTCTGGATTTTTAAAAGGCAGGATGTTGAGAAATTGGAGAATTCTAAACTTCACGTGGCTCTGTTAGATAAAATCTGAGAATTATGGATTGACTGTGACCATCCGCATGTACGTCTTTTATTACTATTTATTTTTTGTGTGTGTGTGTGACAGTCTCACTTTGTCCCCTCAGTAGAGTGCTGTGGCATAACAGCTCACAGCATCTTCAAACTCCTGGGCTTAAGAGACCCTTTTGCCTCAGCCTTCTGAGAAGCTGGGACTTGCCTGCACCCACCATGCTGCCTGGCAATTTTTAGAGATAGGGTCTTGCTCTAGCTGGCTGGTCTCTCCAACTCATGAGCTCAAGCGATCCTCCCACCTTGGCCTCCCAGAGTGCTAGGATTACAGGTGTGGGCCACTGTGCTTGGCCTCAAGGACATCTTTTAGATCATTGTTGAAAGACCTCATGGTCAGTGAAAAGTTTGGGATGTGTGAGCATTAGCTACCTTCCTGCAGCTTTGTCCCCCAGGGAGCAAATGAAAGGAAGGCATAGGCCAAGTTCTGGGGCTTATACTCTGTGATACTGTTAATACAAACGTGTCTGTAAGCTCAGGGAAGTCCCAGCTCTCTGCCCTGCCATCTCTGAATCACATGTTCCCTTGTAGCAACACTAACTAGTAGGTTTGGCTGCACTGTTGTTGCCCAGGGCCCCGCAGTGGAAAGCCGCCTTATCACACATGTCTGGGGCAGGTCCCTGAGAGATCCCAACTCCAGAACCATTTTCAAGGCTCAGGTCACAGGCCTCACAGGACCTGTGTACTATCCTCATTCCTGTCTCTGAACGATGTCTTGCCAACTATACATCCTTCATACCTTCATGTCCACTTTTGAGGTATATTTTCTAACATTTACCCAACATTTATGCAAATGAAACACCACTGATTTCACCAAAGAAAACTCAACTTGGCTTTCGGTTGACTAGAGGGTTAGTTGGTTTAATAGATTAAGCTGATGAATAGACAGCAAAAATTTCAGCGGAGCGACCTCTGAAGTGGCCGCAGGGTTTTGATACAATGCTCATCACCACCTCCCACTGGCGGTCTCCCGGGGAAAGTGAATGGCCTCTGGATTGTCCCTCAGCCACTACACACGCACAGTCCTGTAACTTCCCACTGTCTGTGCAGAGAGTTTTGAGGTAAGTTTCAGATGTTATTATAAATGCATCTGAAGAAATACTAGCATAGTGGGAAGAAGATTTGATTTTATTCTAAAAAAAAAAAAACCTTTAGAATCATGTACACCTTTCAATGCACATCGAAAGATCATGGCATTACCACTTAATTAAGGGTCCTTTTATAATTTATCTTATTTTCCCAATCACTTAAAGGTCAGTATCATATGTTCTGTGAACATTGCACAGCGTAACCCGGGAGCCTTTTGTCTGATCCTAGAAGATGCTAAATGCTGCCTGTCTTTCCAGTTCATCCCAGTCTTTTTTAAACTTATTCAGAGACAACACCTTTGAAGGAAGGAACCTTTGACACTTCAGATCATTCCTCTCATTAACCATCAAATTCCACACTAATCAAAGTATTTCTGCCTCCATCATCCCTAAGAAAACAAAATAAAACAAAACAAAAACCCATACCCTGCCCTCCCGTCAGTTCAGTTTCCAGATCCTCCCACCTGCCCGCACTCTGCTTTTGAAGTTTAGTCCTGGTGGTTGCCCCTTTGCAGCTCCTGCTGGGCCGTCTAGCACCTGTGTGCAATTTTCTCTCTCCGAGCTTGTTCCCGCCTCCTCCCAGGAAAGGTCTTAGCTACAATACTCATGCTCAGACGTTTAAGCACCAAGAATTCTTCTGCCTTGTTCTTTCTTGGGAATAAGTAGAATAAAAAAGGCAATTAGTCATTTGGGATGTTTCTTCAGCAAAAGACATTTTAGCTGCTTTAACGTATTTTCTCTACCTCCAAACTAGAATCCCTGCAGATAACACTTCATTAATTTTAACAATCAAAGGAATAATAAGAACAAAAATGAAATGTATTTAACGACTGCTTACTTGATAATAGGCTTCTGAAAACAGGCCAGGGCCCACGGTAATGAAAGAGTAGGAAGATTTTTTTTAATTTATAAATTTTCTTAGTTTTGGTATTTTTATCATTCCTTTGTTTTCCCACTGAAAAGGAAAAGAGCTGTGGGCTACAGGGGAGAGATAAGAAAGTTCTAGAGCCAGCCTTCATGGAAGGGGAGCTCCCAGGGGCACAGCTGGGGTAGGAGGCAGCTGTCATGGAGACAGTGGCGGAGGCCTCGGGGCTGGCCTGAGTGCAGTGGGATTGGTGTTAGTAATGACCAACACAAGGCCACATCCCTTTCCAGCACAGCACTGCCCTGTGGCCTCGGTCAGCTTCTGATGCTGTGACAGAACACCATGAACTGGACAGGGCAGCTTAAACGGCAGAAACGTGCATCCTTACAGCTGTGGAGCCTGGGGCCCCCTAAGGTCGGCTGCTGGTAGATTCAGGGCTGGGAAGGCCCCTCCGGGTGTGCCATTGTCTCACTCTACCTCCCTCCTGTGGAGAGAGAGTGAGAACGTGAGCACTCGTGGGCACACTCGCAAGAGTGCACGAGAGCTCTGACGCCGTCCTGAGCACTCCACCCACACCACCCAGCTGCCTCCCCAGGGACCCGCCTCCTGACAACTTCTCCTGGGCCAATGGTGTTTCAGTATGCATTTTGAGGGGTACCAACTTCAACTCTTTCACAATACCCTCCAATTATTAAACTAGAGCATGGATTTCAATAGCTGACTAGATAGGTGTGTAAATGCAGTACAACTTCTGTAAGGAGACCACCCAGTCCAGTCCACGGATGGAGGTGGTCAACTTAAGGAACTGATATGGTGCATGGCCAGACCATAGAAATTAGGTCAATTGAAGGAGGTAGTCACTGTAGGGAGGTGGCCCACTATGGAGGGTCTGCTCTCTGTATGTATATGTGTGTGTGTGTGTGTAAATAAATATATAAATACTTCTCTGTTAAAGCAAGTCATCACCAGTTTCTATGCTCATCAGCTATTTATGGGAAAATACCAACAGTCCCTCATGCCTTTGGGTGCCTAAAGCCTTGTGTGTTAATGTGCTCTGTGAATTAGTCATGAAAGGCCTCCCAGATGCTTTCCCAGAAGCCGTTGGGATGACCAGGCCATCAGGGAACACGTATTTACAGGCCCCCCACTTTGGGTTACCTCCTAACCTAAGATGTCCCACTTGCCTACTTTTGCACCTATAGGAAATTGATTGTTTAAAAGTTCGTTTTCGAGTTCCTCTTTGCTTTCTCCGAAACAAACAAGCAAAGAAAAACGAAGTGAGAAAAACGGACATGCTAGGCAGTGTGTCCCTCCCCCAGTGTGACAACAGAATCCTAGACCAAGGCGTCTGACGTGTGGATTGGTTTCCTAGGGATGCCACATTAAAGTGACGCAGACCAGGTGGCTGACAACAACACAAAGTTACTGTCTCACGGTGTTGGGGGACAGAAGTCTGAAACCAAGGCTCACTGTAGCACCAAGGATCTTAGCAGGTTCTCTGACAGCTAGGCCTGCTGCTGGTTGCCAGGGGTCCCGAGCACTGCTCCACTTGAAGATGCGTCACTTCAGTCTCTGCCGCCATCTTTACATGGTGGTGTCCCTCTGAGATTCCGTGTTCAATGCCCCCTTCCGATAAGAACAACCTTAATCACCATTACCTCATCTGAGCCTAACTGCATCCGTAAGAACCCTTCCTCTGAACACGGCCACGTTCCCACGTCCCAGGGTTAGGACTTCAGAATTTTTGTAGGACACCATTTATCCCATACAAAGGTATCGGTGATTTGTTCTGTCTAATTATTAAAGGAGATGAATAATTCTGATTTTATTTTATTCCTTCTCAAAAATGAAATGAACTCCTTGTGGAAGTTAAAAGTCAAACGCAGATTTTAGGAAATGTGGATAACTAAAGGGTAGAGGCACTCAAACAACAGCAACAACGACAACAATTAAACTTCTGGCCACACTGGATAAAAACACTGCTGCCCGCCAGACTCCTGAATGTGATGCTATGACCTCTGAGTACGAGAAAAGTAATCAAAAGTTACATTTCCAAGGGATGTCCACACTTTCACTTGTGAGGTAGAATGAGAACTTATTCCTGATACGTATTAGAGAGCTTTGTGTAAAACAGAAAAAAACCCATGAATTATTAAAGAAAAGGTATCACTGGTATGAAAATATACCTCAGGTGTAAGGAACCGACATTTTCAATGAGAAGGAAAGGGCATTCAGCTACAATCTGGAGTCAGCAGTCACTGAGGGCAAGGACGACGTAAGGATGCGCAGAGAGAATTTACCTTCATTGCTTTTACTGACCTGGAAATTTTCAGAAGCAGAGGAATTTTGAACTTGACCTTGAGTTGTAGTACAATGAGAACCTTCCACTACTGAAGGAATGAAAATGCTAGCAACTTGTAGATAATAATAATGCCAGAAATAAAAAAAAAAAGCTACATGTGCACATAAAAATGCGTAATAGTGGCCTTTCCAAAATAACATGTGTGTAAAAATAAATTATCCGATGTTATGCTGTGCTGGTTTTGGAATTTTGTACAGTGTACATCTACTGAACAGTGGAGCATAGGCTTAACGTAATAAAGATAGAATGTAGTGCTCCCAGAGAGGTGTTCATACTAAAATAACAACAGTAAAAGTTCAAAAGAACATTCTTAGCATCATGTGGATATATATGAAACCACATGCTGGGAGTAAGAAATTTCCCCACATTTCACATATAAAGACTGGGCAAGTGCTCTGTCTTGTACATGAAAGATTCTCATAAGAAATGACTTCAAAAAAATAAATATGACTATTGCCTTGAGAATTTAAGTCCTTAACCTCTAACTGTAATTAGAGCAATGTTCAATTTTCTCTTCCCTAGTTAAAATAATAGTGAATATTTTTATCTTTTTCTAGCCTTGCTTTTCCAAAACCTTAGACTTTCTTTCCAAACGTGCTTTGATGTTTTTGTTCGCCTTTTCTGGTACAGGGTGTCTGAACTCCTCAGTACTCAAGGAGATTATAGAGTCTGTCCTGTAACTCGGTCCGTGTCCTAGATTCTGGCAAAATAGCACAGCCACAAAGGAGATGTAATCTATCTTCGTGGAACTTTCCATTTTCACTCCCTTAGCTCCGTCTGTTTCACTTTTATAAAGGCATAATTTTTGACATTATAGTCAGACCTCACTTCATGATGGAGGTGCATTCTGAGAAATGTGTCAGTAGATGATTTCGTCACCGTGCAAACATCTTGACAGCACATTCTTAAATGTGGATGATACAGGCTACTCCGCCCCTAAGGTACTGTTTCTGGGCTACAAACTTGGATAGCAGGTCACCAGACTGAATATCTATATTCCTAAACATATCTAACCATATAAAAGGTACAGTACCAATATGATATAAAAGGTAAAAAATAGTACGTCTGTACAGGGCACTTACCATGAATGGAGTTTGTGGGGCTTGACATTGTGCTGGGTAGGGCTGGGTGCTGAAAGCGTGTGAAGGCCTAGGGTATTACTTCACACTTAGGTTACACTACATTTATTTTTTTAAGTAATTGTGCTATGATATTATGATATTAAGCAATAGAAATTGTTTAGCTTCATCATAAACTGAAGGGACCCCCAGTCTATACGCAGTCCACTGTCAACTGCAATGTCAGTGTGTGGCCAGGCTGTGTTTCTATCATTGTCATTGATGTGTATTCTAGTCTAAGCTCCCTGGAGGGGGGGGAGGGCATCTGTTTTGCTCTGAAGTGCTTTCAATTGCCTGAATGATGTTCCCCCGCCCCATCATCAAGAATAATCTCCTTTGCTAAGGTCAGCTGACTGTAGGTGTTAACCACATGGGCCAAACACCTTCACAGCGACACCTACATTAGGGCATGATTGCACAGGCTGTATATTACATCGCCTGTTCAAATTGACACGTACAATTTACCCTGACAGGCTATTATTCTATACCCTGGACTGGAGACTTCAAAGAAAACTTCAGATATCCAGTTTAAGCTACAGATAAAGGAATACCAGCAAACGCTTTTATTTTCAAGTCTTCCCTGTATTTATTTCTCTGTTTTGTTTAATCTTATATCTTCTAATTTTTGCCATTTCTATTTCCTCTCTCTCTCTTTAACCCTTTTACTAAGATAAAATGTGCACGTACCATCTCTTTTGAGCCTACAGTGGAGCAGGTCTAAGTGACACCGTTGTGGGGCCATTGCCACCGTTCCATTTCAGACCACTGTCTCCCAGTGAAGTCTTGTCTGCCCTGCTGCACTGGGTCCCCCCCCCTTCGTGCCCTGTCCCAGGAAACTGGCCTGCTTTCTTCTGTCACTATTACTTTCTTCTTCTGATTTGAGTTTTGTTATTTGATTCTCCGCTGGCCTTTTCTTCCAAGTGGCTCTCCTTCAGGAACCTCCTGCTGGTCTGAGCCCTTGCCAGCTGCCCACAGCCCCAGAGGCACCACCCGACAGTCTCGCTGCACCCACCTCCCACCCTGCACCACTCGGCGCTCTGGTCCTGCTTCCCTTTCCTCTCCGCATTGCCACATCACTGACTCATTTTCTGCCATTCCACATCCTTTACTATTTATTATATCATTTGCCTGTTGTGGGGGGAGTCCCCAGTAGGATGTCAGTACTGAAAGGGTGAGGACACCAGTCTTCCCCTATTCTCTTCTGATATATCTCAAGTGCTGGGAAAAAGTAATGTCTGACACATAATAAGTTCTTGATATGTACTTATTCACAGTTAAATTAATCAGCATTCCCTTGTAGATATATGTAATGAATACATGCTCAAGGGCCACAGGACTATATCCACCTACGTCGTATTCTGCCAACTACACCCACCAAAAACAAATCAGACATAGTGATCGTGATGGTGAAAATTAGGTTCTGGTGTCCATGATGATAACATCACTGCTGTGTAACTCTTCACGGTCTTGAGGATAAAAGCAATTGTTTATTAAGTTGGTTGTATTTATTAAAGTTCAACTACAAGTTATTAGAGCCAGAATTCAAACCCAGCTCATTTATTAATATTTGCTGGCATTATTACTTATATCAAGCAGTGAACAAGTAAGAAAAAAAAATCCCTTCTCTCAGCAGATTACATTCCAATTGTGATAGTAAATAAATTCATTGACAAAATGAAACATTTTGGGAAAAAAATTAGGGAAGGGACAGAGAGGACGTTCTTGTGGGAAGGCAGAGAGGGGCTGGGATTGTCTGGTAAAATAGGAGGTGCAGAGAAAGGGGGCGCTGAGCAGAGCCCTCAGGGAGTAAGGACAGACCTCAGATAGGACCTTTTTTCTCTTTTTCACCTAGAAGAGCTGGTGCTTCCTTCTTTATGCTGAGTAACACAGAAACTCTTTCTCAATTAACTTACTAACCCGTGTTTGATCATACAAAAACAATTTGAAAATGTTTGGATCAATAATTGCTATTCTAGGAAAATTATTTTCCACTTTAGAAAAGTATATTTTGGGGGGCGACCCCTGTGGCTCAGAGGAGTAGGGTGCCAGCCCCATATACCGGAGGTGGTGGGTTCAAACCTGCAAAAACTGCAAAAAAAAAGTACATTTTAAGTCATCTGCTTCCATTGTGAGAGTATCTACAAGAAGAGATACGTTTTTCTTCGCTCTAATTCTCAAAGAACTTTTGCTCTTTTTGTGTTTGTTTTCCAATTATACACATAAAAGAAAAGGGCAAAGAATAGGAAAAGAATTGCACAGAGAAATGGAACGTATTCACCTCCTCAGAAGCTGTTTTTCTGCTTCGAGATAGGAAAGTATTCATTGCACCGCCAAAGGTTCCTGGCCTTTTTTTTCACAGCTCCCACAAGTAAAATTTGTTTAGAGGAATGTTTTAGACTAATTGTCATTAGAATTATTGTGATAGTTTCCACGTCTGTGCCTTTTTATGGCTCTTAAAACTGGCTTGTATTGAGACTATGCAAATTTAAGACATAATTATAAGACGTTTTCAAAGGAAAAAAAACATGAAGTTACAAAAATTCTTTGACTTTCAAGAACTGGCTTAACCCTGTGGGCACTGACCACTGGCACCCTCTGCTTGCTTTCTTCCTAGTATTCATTTGGTTCCTTTAAAATCACCTGCCTCGAAGATTAAGGAAATAATATAGATAACTTTAAATATATGTAAATGATTATGGTTTTGTGTATAGAACTTTTAGAAAATATCTTACATATAAATAAAACACCCAAGTAGAAAAAAAGTGCTGGCCAAATTTTAAAATTGTGATAACTTGTATATCTTGTGTAAAGATATAAATATGTGATAGGTGTCCAGTGATTACTTGGAGAATGTAAATAATTCTACAGATTATTCTAATTTGCAATGTTTTACCAAAAAAAGAAAGAGCGAGAGAGAGAATGAAACCAAATTTTTAAGTGTATATTTTGTTTTCATGAGTAGTGGGTATTAAAGAAAATATTTAATGATTCTTTTTACTGAACAGTGATGAAAGAGTTTATTCAGGAGCACTGAGGTAGGTCTAGGGACCATTTCAACAGGATTTTGCTATGTGGGAGAGAGATTGGGCTCAACCCTGAATATGGCAAGGTGAGAGTCAGTCAATATAAAAATTGACTTCACGAGTCAGGGGGATTCTGGCTATCTCAGCCCAGTAAACCCTCCTGCTAACGACAGGCCAAGTTGATCAGATATCCCCAGGAAGATGGGGGTGTCTGGCTAAACTGACTTAACAGAATCTTTTTGCTAAAACTGCACAGATGGGCCTCAGGGAAGGTGCAGAGCCTGACTACCGCCAAGTGCAGAATCTCTGTCAAGGGTCAGTTCCAGGAACTCTGAGAAGCAGAGATTAAGGCAGAATTAAATGATCAAAAGATTTACTGCACAAGCGCCCCTGAAGGATAAAGGGGTAAAAGAGGAATACCTCTGAAGACCAAGAACAGTGAAAGGGAAGGTAGGGTGTGAGTGGGAGGTCTCCAGATGGCCTGCAGCTCTGAGACAGAGCTGGCCGAAGTCTCTGACACCCGCTGTCTGTGAGAAGCCTGTGTCAGACAGAAATGGCCGGGCTCTCATCTCCCGCTGTGCTCAGATGGAGGGCAGCCTGGCCAGCGTGCGAGGTGAGCATCTGCGGGCACTGTGTAGAGCGGCCCACTCTGACCTCAGGCAGGATGCGAGATATGACCAGCACCCCTGCTTGGCTGCCATAAGTCATTTGGTGATGATACAAAAATGTAAAAACAAAAAAAACTTACAGAAAGTTGTTCACAGACTAGAGAGAAGTTTGTGGGTTGCTTCTTTTCTTTTCAATGAAGTTGGTGGTTTTGTTTGCATTCCTAATTCTTTGTGACTGAACAAGTAGAAGAGATGAGTGTAGGGTGCTGATTTTTAAAAATTGCTGAAAATTCAAATAGCAATATCCCTATCTGCACAGAAATAAAACAGAATCCAGCACCTTTTGCCACAGTCTATTACTCAAGGCCCATTTTGTCTGGCAGCCTCTGTTGTTTTCTTTAGGCAGTTGACATTTATATGTAAATGTCTGTCTTTGAACTGGGAAGTCAATTCTTAATGGTTTTGTGGGGTTTTTTCCCTTTATTGCTGAATTTAAAAAAAAAAAAAAAGATCATGGGCTTAAAAATAAGCTAGAGTTTGTTTTTCTGGCCAGGGCCAGGTTTGAACCCGCCACCTCTGGTATGTGGGGCTGGCACCCTATTCCTTTGAGCCACAGGCACCACCATAAAATAAACCAGTTTTTCGAATCCAGCTTACCCACAATGTCATCAAATGAAGTCTTTGCTAAAATTTAGCTTTTCCTCCAAGTTTTTTTCTTGGGGGGGGGGAAACTTAGAGAAGCCCCCCCCCCCAAATTTCTCTTTCTACTTTGGGTTCCTCTTGTCCACCTTAGCAACCATCCTCCAGTGAGTAAGAATTATTTTACACTCCCCATGGGAATTTTATAATAATAGAAAATTTAAAAACTCTTTTGTCATTCAAAATCCTAAAACAGTTGGATCTTTAGTAGTGAAATTACAGTTTCTTCAGGCATGGAGAGTGAGGTGACACTGTGGAAATTTAGGCCAAAGATCTTCCTAGTAACATTCAGGTCCGCCTGCGTCTGCAGATGTCCCTCAAATTATTTTGTCTCCAATACATTGTCCATAAAAAAATCCCTAAGCTTCTTCACTAGCTACATCTTCTGATCTCCCCCCACCTCAGTTAAACATAATTCGTGCCAAAGCGGCTATAGCACCATTCTTCTTTTTTCTGAACCTAATGAGAAAAAAATAGAAATTCCTTTCCTCATATTTCATAGAAGTCTGAGGTCAGAACGCAAGACCTTTCCTGTTTTCCTAGACCCTTCTTAGATCAGTGTGCAAATATGAAATTTGAGTAAGATGTTCTCTGTCAGCATTGAACTATGTGATGATATTACCAGGAAAAGTTAGATGCCTCAGAAAATCAGCAGTCACAAAGTCACAAAATCCTTCATTACCTTCAGAAATTTTTCTATCATTTATAGACTAGTGAACAAACCAAGTGATGTGATGTTATAATTCAATATGCGTGCTGAGTTTTTTGTTTTTGTTTTTTTTTTTTTTTTTGAGACAGAGCCTCAAGCTGTCCCCCTGGGTAGAGTGCTGTGGCATCACAGCTCACAGCAACCTCCAACTCCTGGGCTCAAGCGAGTCTCCTGCTTCCACCTCCCAAGTAGCTGGGACCACAGGCGCCCACCACAACGCTTGGCTATTTTTTGGTTGCAGCCATCAT
>CAUYTI010153897.1:0-17307 GCA_963575145.1 Galago senegalensis
TTTGAGACAGAGCCTCAAGCTGTCCCCCTGGGTAGAGTGCTGTGGCATTACAGCTCACAGCAACCTCCAACTCCTGGGCTCAAGCGAGTCTCCCGCCTCCGCCTCCCAAGCAGCTGGGACCACAGGCGCCCGCCACAACGCCCGTCTATTTTTTGGTTGCAGCCGTCATTGTTGTTTGGCGGGTCCGGGCTGGGGATTCGAACCCACCACCTTAGGTGTACATGGCTGGCGCCTTAGCCGGTTGAGCTATAGGCGCCGAGCCAGGGATTGTGTTTTTAAGGCTTGGTCTGCATTCTGGTTGGCACGCAGGCTGTCCAGGTGCAGCCGGTGTACCAAGCCAGCATGTACAGAAGCAGAATTTTGCTTTTGACAAATCGTTATTTTAATATTTTCCTCTATACATCTTAGTTTCAGGACTTTCCCCCCTACATCTTAGTTTTAGTACCTTCCTTCCCTGGTATTATTTAAAAGTCAGTCTGGGAAGTTGGTACCTCCCAGTCTGTTTGCCAGAGAGTTAGACAAGCAAAAAACTCGGAGTGAACTAGAATCAAGAAATTAATTTTTCCCATCTATCTTGGAAATGAACTAGACTTACTTCAGTTTTTTTTTTTTTTTTGGAAGACTGAGGTCCAGAAATTTGCCAGAAGTTAACTGGTATTTTTCCATTATAGCCCAGGCCTGACACTTTCCTGTCTTAGACCAGACCCCGAGGCCTTACTTTAACAGCATCAACAACAGTTGATAGCATGTGGTAGCTGTATCAGAAATCTCAGAATGTATGTATAAAACAAAGACCTACAGGTGAGGATAAGTTTCCTCCCCCCAGATGCCTGTAAGCACACTGTCAGAGGCAAAGCTGATGGGACATTATATTCCAAAAGTGGAAGATTGAGGGTGTTAGTTTAAAATAGTGGGAAATGAATTTAAATCTACTCTCTGATCAAATCCAGCTACGAGGGAACTTTCCTCAGAGTTGGTTGTTGCAGTCGGATGTCGTTTTAAATGTGACCATTAGTTGTTTCCTATAATGAGGAATAGGGATGGTAAAATGTCAAACTCTAAATAGCTGAATCGTTTTCCACACAGTTTGGTTCTTTAAAATGCTGAGATCTTATCCCTGCATTAAATGCAGTGAAGAAGACACTGCGGCAACGATAGGTTCAGGCCATTCAATAAATTAAATACATTGCGTGAGTGAGCCCCTTAAAATCTTAGGAGATGATGTTTACTTCTCAGAATGTCCTCCAATTTCAAAACTGTGAGCATGGTTTCCCTTTTACCGCCGGTACACACAGGGTAGTAAAGGAGTCTTGTATTTATTGGGCATATCCTAGCCCTGCACCCTGAAAACTGAAGATTCATTTTGTGATTTGTTTACGGCTATGACTTTCACTACATCTTACCCTAGAATCTTCAAATCAGAGAGCATGTGTTTAAAGCCAGTGATCTCCTTTGGATGGAGTGTATAAAATTTCACCATCACGTGGAAACTTCCCTGTTGATAGTGCCTAGAAATGCTTGGGTTAGGGACGTATTTTGTTTTCATAATTTCTGATGTTTTTCCAGTTCCTATCTTTATTCACAGATAATCATTAATAAAGCAAACAACTATTTGTGTAGTTTTCAGCAATGGCCTCATCAGAAAGTCATTGGTCAGCATTCTCTCAGATAAGAACAACTCTTATACTACATATATGGCAAAAATGGATTCACATTCTCCAAAATGCTTTCATCCTACTAAAAAGAAAAGCATCAGTGATAGCACTTGCTTATTGCATAGTTTATTCTATTATTATTATTTAGTATTCAACGGTGCCTTTTGAGAAACTAATTTTGTTAAATATTTAAATTGCTGTTTAACGACTGAGCACATGCACCAGTAAACAATTCTCACCTGTTTAGCCTTTGATCTACTTTGATAATTAGATAACAATGAATGCAAAACAGTCAGCATGAAAATGTAACAAACAACTTGTGTATAGACACAAAATGTGTTTCAGAAAATGAGCACTCTGAAGGGAAATCAGAAATGACCCAAGCAGTCATTCTATCTCACGTACAATGGTTAAGAGCTTATTAGTTAATAGCCATTCATTTGTTATTAATATAATCTTCCATTTCAAAAATTTAAAATATTTCAGCAAAATTACTTTTTGTGAAACTTTTTGTGAACCACTGAGACACCGTAAGTCTGAGGAACACTGGAGTATGTGATTATGTGGACCTCTGATTCGCGCTCCCTTTCACACATCAGACCTGAACATTTGTTGACTGGTTTGTCGAGTGTATAACCTCGAGGTGAGCTCCACTTAATTTCTCTTTTGTTGGTGGTCTCTACTACCACAGAAACTCAAGCCTTGGTTTGGGGAAAAATTAAACTTGGCCCTGTTGTAGCTTGCATATGTTCAGTGCAGCAGCCGGGATTACAGAGGGAAGGTTTGGGACTTTACCGGGCAGGATCCAGGTCCTGGTCTTTCAGGATGGTGGATACTCTTCAATCGAGCGAGTCCTCAGCCACTTATTGGACAGTGCTTCTCAAACTCTAATAAGCCTTTCAAAATTCAGATCCTGTACATTAGCTGTGGGAGGGAGCTTTAGATTTGTATTTTTAAGAAGGCTTCACATAGTAGAGCTGTCATTAGAAGTTGATAGAATTGTATTTACTTTATAAATTTTTTATGCCAATCACTGATATGGGAGATATTTTTTCTCTCACTTCCCATATCTTTCCTTGATAATCTAACAATTATTGTCATAAATTTTAACAATATTCAATATTTTTTAAGTTTTTATGTCACATATTTGACCTTGGGGGATATTTCTAATATAATCAGCATGATTAGGCAAAGGTAATGATATATTATTTCTGAATTTCCTTTGCTTATTTTTGTGTGTGTGTCTTAATATGGTAAGCTTTGGAATGTTTTTCTGTATGGTCTATTTTGGAATTAAATAACTTATATAACAACTTTGGGTAGATAAAAAATATATACAGGCATAATAATATTATAGCCTATTTATATAAACATTCCTGTTAATAAAATTTCAGAATTAGTTCCATTACTTGTTGGAATAATGATGACAATTTTAAATGTTGTTGCTTAAAATAAAAAATGGTACATTTGTAGGAGCTATAACATAAAAATATTTTTTAACAACTTTTAAGAAAAAAACGTTCAAACAATGGCTTTGAGTCCAAAGAGCTTTCCTATTCAACAGCACATGTATAAAATAAATGAAGAAAACACAAAAATATCTGTTTATAATATCCATGTAATATATATGTAATTTCTTTTCAGTATTTGTGTTTTAACCTCTCTCTTCTAACCTATCTCCCCTAATCTCGGCATCACTTACTCACAAGTGCAAACTTAAAAAAGGAATGGGGGAAGAAACTCTTTTTCACTATTTCTTGAAATATGCAAGAACTGATAGGAACAGTAAGCCAAATGGTAAAATGCCACCAAATTGATTAGAAAATCCCTTATTTTAAAGGAATTTTATTTAAATCACCATAAAAAATCTCAAAGTAGAAAATGTGTTTGCATATTGCATGGATTTTTATTAATGTTATGACTACTCAACTGAGTGTCTATACCTTCTTATCTAAACCTATGTAGCTATCTACCCTGATGCAAATTTAATACGTAAAGTATTGTAGCATCCAGAGACACTAGAAAAGGGGGAAAGTCTTTTATTTGTAATGTCAGTGTTGTTATCTTGTAAATCCTTTTGTGCAAAGAAATATTAGAGATACTAAAAAAAAAAAAAAACATAAAATCTTGTGGAATTTACCTACACAATGCATTCATTCAATCCTTTATTTACTATATATAATTTTCAAGTCCTCTCCCTCCCTGCCCCTCCAAAACAAACAAACAAACAAACAACAACAGCAATGAAAAAAAAAAAAAACGGGGATATTAATGCCTCTGGGAAATCATGTTGTATTTGGAGAGGCAGACAACAGACACATAAACAAAAGATATGTAATACAATTTTTAGAAACATGCAATAAAGCCAAATAAATCAAGGCAGCGGCAGAAAGTTCAGATAAGATAAAGGCAGAGAAAGACTTGGTAGTACAGCAGAGAAAGTTAAATTCAATGAAGGAGGGAGTTTTCATGCGCCTGTTGAAGGATATCCTGGAGACATGAGAGAAGAAAAGCAAGGTCTTGCAGAGGGCACAGTGGAGTCACAAGGGCCCAGGAGAGGAGCCCAGGGGAGTGCGGTGGAAGCACAACGGCCCAGGAGAGGAGCCCAGCAGAGGGCGCTGTGGAGGCACAACGGCCCAGGAGAGGAGCCCAGCAGAGGGCGCTGTGGAGGCACAACGGCCCAGGAGAGGAGCCCAGCAGAGGGCGTGATGGAGGCACAACGGCCCAGGAGAGGAGACCAGCAGAGGGCGGGATGGAGTCACAAGGGCCCAGGAGAGGAGCCCAGCAGAGGGCCCAGGAGAGGAGCCCAGCAGAGGGCGTGGTGGAAGCTGCATGGATCAGAGCACCTGCAGCCTGTGGCTGTGGCTCTAGGATTTTACCTCATAATTTATGAGATACCATTGCAGGAATTTGATGAAGGGAGCTAAACATTCTGACTTAGTTATGAAAAAGGTTACCAGGACTGTTAAGAGCTTGGATATCAAGAGGTCAGTAAGGATACGACGCTGTCCTTAACGCTGGAGGTGAGAGTGGTGGCGCCTCCAGTCAGGCTGAGAGGTTTTTGGGTAGCCAGATTTTCTGATGTATGGGAGAAGCAATATAAGATAAAGAGACAAATCAAGAGTTTTTGTTGTTTGTTTAAAAAGCTGAACTTATGGGATATTCATTTATTGCAATAAGGAAAACTAGGGAAGGAACTAATTTAAGATGGCGTTTTCATTAAAGATCAGTGACAAAAGCTAAAAATATTCTGATATGTGTTTTTCCTTTTTCTTTTTTCCCGCAAACGTTAATGCTGCTAATTGTTCACAAAGGTGTTGGAAACACAAGTTCTTATGGCAGAAGATAATAACAGCGCTTACTAACGCGGTTCCCCCAATGTCTTCAAATTCCTAACACCTTCGGAGAGAAGTGTGGCCACCTGACTTTCTCGGGCCAAAAAGATGTAAAAGTAAGCTCGGAGACCTAGTAAATCACCTTTAGTTATTATCTCTACTGAATAGCTAACAATGTACCAGGTGACGGATGCTCTAAACTCTGTGTGTTTGAGTTAGACTGACAAGGAACAGAACCCTGAGATTACCAGGAGTGAACACATATTCTGAGTAATAACTGAGTGGGATTTTGGTGTTGTTACTGAAGTTCTAGCTGTCCCTTCCTGACCAATAAATTATACCTATTTCAAGATTAATTACTTGTGGGGGGGAGTGTGAAATGCTCCCTTATTGAAACTTACTCTAGTACTTTTTAACTAGCTGCACAGTCCACAGAACTGCTGTTGATGTCGTCTATGATGCCGTGAGGGTGGCAGCCATCAACATTGTAGCCTGCTAGCTGGGCCATCCCAGGACCTCTCTAATGGTTCCAGACAGTTCTCTGACTAAAATAGGTGCTGCATGGGTCTGGCAATGAGGACAATCTCATCCAAAGTGTATTTCTGTTGTGTTTAATATTTTTCTGTTTCAGGAGCCCCTTGAGGCCTCTGATGATTGATGATGAGGAAAGAGGCAGAAGATACTGCTTTAATCTGGGCCTTCTGCTCTGGAAAGTCAGTTTCACTGTAATCCTCAGAGCTTACAGTCATCAGTTGCTTTGGCAATGTCATTACCAACTGCTTTTGGAGACAATTCCAAAGGGCTGACCTTGGAGGCCAGGGCGAACATGGCACCGACTTTGCCACCGGACACAATTTTGATCTAGTTGGGGCCAAACTTAGGCAGCGTGGTAGAGGCAGGTGGCTTAGGATGAATCAGATTTAGGATGACCTAAGAAAAGTTGCACCTTGGCCTCCTCCAAGCCAAAAGCTGAAAGCCCAAGATTAGTAGTTACTTTAAGAAGTTGGAAAAATGGGTTTAGTTTTTCTTTTTGCATTCAAATCTTTTGCCTGTCTTTTCCCTTAGGAGAATGCAATGGGGAAGCCATCTGGCAAAGGCACAAACAGTAACTGCTCAAGGAATTTGGATGTAGAAAGTTTAATTTAGGATTCATTTTTCTGAAATGTAATTGAGGGCATTTAGGAGCAGGGCATAAGTATGATTCCTGAAGTATGAATTGAATAACTGTAGAAAGTTAGCACCACTTTTAGGGCTAAAGGATTATGGGGGGAACAAGGTCTCACCTAGTCTAGGATTTCTTTCTGAACTGAGGCTTTAACTGTGATATTTGGACTGGCCACACAAAAAACCGGGGGCTTCCTTCTACTCACTATTCACAGCTGGTAACCAATGCTACCCCATCCTGCAGCTCTCTCCACTGTCACTCCTGTCCCCAGTATTTTTCTCAATACTGCCATTTCCATGGACACCATTTGGGCATCCATTGCCAGAGACATTCTCATAAACCATAAAAATATTTTATAACTCCTAGGACCTTCCAATCTCCTGCCCGTGTCTCACATAGCAGAAACTAACAGGAAGCCGTCTGGCAAAAGAGTCTGGGAAATAGAGTTGTATCATGACAAACTGGAAATGGACATTACTTTAAATGGATTCCTACAACACTAGCAGATATCAAACACTCCTACAGAGAAAGACAGTAAAGACAATAGCTTCAGGCTTGCTACATTTGAGATCTAGTGTGAAATATGGAGTACAAAATGAGATAAATCTCTAATATTCAGAAGAAAGATGTGGGATGGAGGTGAACTCCTACAGTTAGGTGGCATACAATCTAGAAATGACCACTGGGGAAAGATTATAAATTTTATAGAAAATTTGTGCTAGGACATAATCCTAAAATATTCTTCAAAATTTTTATATCAGGTAGATAACATAGTTCCATCAAATGAGATTAATGATAACAAGAAAAAAAGAAATATTGCTATTGCAAAATTTAAGAAAAGTGGTGTTTCAAAAGTAAGAGGGAAATGTCACCAAATGCTGATGACCAATCAAATGGAATGAAAGCTGAGAACTAGCCTATGATTCAGGTAACATGCAGCCATCAGTGACCTTGGTGGAGGCTCCTTCAGTGGAATTCTGGGAGCAATCAGATGAGCTTCACGGGTAAACAAAGGACATGAATTGATGGCTGGGAGTACATAGGTATGAAATATTTAAATGAGAGAATATTATTGAGGCTGGAGGGAGATAAGGATCAAGGGGAATTTTTTAAATCTTTATCTTCAGAATAGGAGACAATAGAGAATATTTGTGTGCTGATGTGCCTGACATGGTATTGAGAAAAATTGATGTTGTGGAAGAGAGAGAACTAATAGAAGGAAAGTCTTTGATTTAGTGATGCTTTCTAGAATCCAGTACATGGGGTAAGGGTTTGCCTTTTGTTTGCATAGGAACAAACATTATTTATCTGTGTATCAAAAACTAGATGAAATTACATGTATTTGAAAATTACATAGATATATATGGCACCAGGGTAATATAAGAGTTATCTTCTGATCAATACTTTGCTCTTACTAATGGAAAAGGTGTGAAAGGGAAAGAATCCCTTAATATTAAGAAGCAGCAGACCAACAGCTCAGTGCTGTTAGACGCTGCCCTGACATTCCCTGCTAGGCCTCTATGTTATGTTATTAAACATAAAGACTGTCACAGAACAGCATTAGAAAAGGTCACCCTGGAACTGTGATGAGTGAGACTAAAACACAGAACAAACAAACAAAATGTCACCCGGTGGTCTGGTGTAAACACAGATAACATGTTGATCATTGTGAAAGTTATAAAAACACCAAATAGCCTTAGTGATTTTGGCCTGAGTGGCAGTGACATAGGAAGGTTATCAGTTGAGAAGGAGGCAGGTTATGGGAGTTTGTTGAGATAAGAAATGATGTGTGAAATCATCATCCAGGAGAATGAGGTTATTAATTAACTTCTACCTAGAAGAAATGAGTATTTAACAGTACAGGCAGTGCTCTGAGGGCAGGGTGGTTGAAGTTGAGATTTGGGATATGCAGCATTTACCCTACTGACAAATTATAAGATATTGTAGTAGTCAGTGGAAGAAGGAGGAAAAATCAACAACATTGTGGATAAGGAACTACATGTATGAGATTGGTGATCCGATCATTCAAACAAATGGTACACTTTTGAAGATTAACAGCCAGGACAGTCACAGAGTTAATGTTGGTAAGACAGATGATAAAACTATACTTGAATAAGGAGGACTAATTTGAAAGACCCCCTAAGGAGTGGTGGTAGGGTCTCAGTCTGAAAACATAAACTTTGAAGGAGCTGATTTGGCCAGAGGGTACTTGGGAGATATGAGAATCTGAAGGTACCAACTAAGAGGGAAAGAATCACTTACTCTAAATGGGAAAGAGCAGCCGTCTGCCAGGGTCAGAGAGGAAGCTGTGACTTCAAAAGACAGACAAGGGCAAATCATAAGAAAGTGAAGGTATTGTTCAGAGAAAAGCTGGGGGATGTAGGATGTGATTACCAAGATAACAGTTCATGAGTTCCAGGGATAAAAAGAAGGATTGGTAGGTTGGGAACACAAGAGGATCTGAGTCACATTTTGGGATATTCAAAATTATATGAGGATTATAATCTGGTTGTTGGAGGGTGGTAGGAAAATCACACTACCACAGAATCCTACCACCCGTCATGCCTGCTATTGCCGGAGTATCACCGTGATGAAACAGTTCCTGCTGAACCCCACAGGAACGCAGAGGACCATTTCTAAGTGGAAATCTCCTCGGGGAACACATGCTCTCAGGGTCTTTGAATGTGTGGTGAAAAATTATGGGGGAAAGGAGTGCAAAGTTTTGATCGTAAAAGATTATTTCCCACTAATCTTCATTTATTTGGGAAAGGAAACCATGTGCAAAACAAATTATGTTGTTTATTAGGCAAAGACACTAGGAAATTATTTCCAGGACTAGGATATTAAAACAATGGATATCTGAAAAAAATCAGCCTGTGGACATTTTATATAAATTTTAAACAAAGAAGGGTTGTAGCTTTCGCTGACTAAATTTCACCTTTTATAAATATGCCTGAGGAGTATGAAGTCACAGTACAAATATAACATCAGTAAGCAAAACTATTAAAAAGCTACATTTTGTAAGAAATTTTTCAGTAAATGTTCCACACACAGTCTATGTAGAAACTATTTAAATGGCTTTCTGTGTACTTCAGGAGATGATTATGGTGCACATGAAATAGTGAACACAATTAGGTAATCTTAGCCCTTGACTTCCCCAAATCTGTTTTAGCATGTTCTTTCCTTTTTAAAATTATGTTAGAGACAATTGTTAAGATAATTCACCTCCTTAAAACATTTGGAGGAGACCAATATCTGATAGTTGCTAAAAGCCTGAATTAGCTAGAAGAATTCAGACAGTTTTCATATCCAGAACAGAACATGTGTAGTAGGGCAGGGAATTTTTCGGACAACTGTTAGAAACTCATTTCTTATGTGAGCTTGTGTTTGTGTAAGCTTGCTTATTCATGCACATGAAAGTACGGTATGTGGTGTAACGATGTTTACCAACATGGTTTTTAGGTCTCAGCATCACAATTCGTATCTCTTTGACATTATAGCAAAGATACCTTTCTTAGAAGATAGGCACTTCTTTATAGAAATGGCTGTCCCTTAATAACACAGATAGAAAGAAGGGAGGTTACACTGAGACAGAAATAAGTGACATCCGTTATAATATTTGAAATGATCCCTGTTGCCCAGAACAGTGAGCTTTTATTTTTTTCCCCTCTCCTATAGTAATTTTCCTTCATCTCTTGTATAATAGTGTACCATGAAGTGACTTCCAGGAACATGTCACAGATTCAATCAATTTGGAATGACACAGCACTATCATTCCCATAAGTGTTCAGGCACTTCCAGGAATGATTAAAAAGCGTGGCATTGCCCACCAGCTGCTGGGGTGACATGCAGGTTTTGAAGAAGACAGCTCTTTAGAGCAATTGTCAATTATAAAAGTGTTTGAAAATAGTGACTTTTCTACTTTTGAGGATAATTTAAGTACAGGATTTTATATCTAATATGTTTCTGTCATAGGTCTGTAATTTCCTCTATAAAGCACAAATGAAAAGCTATGAAACAGAGTCAGATAAAGATGATATATTTACTATCTGATGGTGTCTAGTGATTTTTAATTAAAATGCATTTAGATTTGAGGAAATTAATTTTATGCTGTTAACAATACCAAATGTCAGATGAGCAAAGCTAAGCAAATCATTAGGTACATAATTGAGACTATTGTTGACTTGTTTTAATTATAATTTCTGTGAGCTGTTATTTCTCATAATCTTATATATGAAGAGATACATAATTTTTTTCCATTGGCTAAAGCAAATACTGAGTTATTCTTACTTAAAAATAAGGCATGTTGGTAATGTTGATACATGTAAAACCAGGGGACTTGTAGTTCACACTGCAAAAACCTGAGAAAGCCACCACAGTAAAAGATGCCTATAACCAAAGCACCTATCTAGACCCATGAACAAAGCCAAAGGTTCTTACCTAATCCGTGCTGTAGTCACACCATTTTGAGTCAGGGAAAAAAGTAGCCACTTCTAAACAAAAGAAAATTCAAAAATAAGAAGCAACAGCTCTGTCAGATGAGAAGGGCTCTGCCACAGAGAGAAGGAAAGGCCGCCCCAAAGGGGAACACCAGTTCCCTAGCAATGGATACCAAACGAAATTAAAATATTGAAATGACAGATAAAGAAATACAAATATGGATTGTAAGGAAGCTCAATGAAATCCAAGGGAAAATGGAAAACCAACTTAAAGAAACCACAAAAACAATTCAGAATATGAATAAATAATTTACTGAAGAAATCGACATATAAAAAAATCAGGTATAACTTCTGGAAGTGAAAATATTTATTGAAGGAAGTAGAAAATGCAGTGGAAAGTTTTAAGAACAGACTAAACCAGATAAAAGAATGAATGTCAGAGCTTGAAGACAATTCCTTTGCATTAACCCAGTCAGTCAAGAATAATGAACAGGGAATTAAGACAAATAATCAGGCTTATGAAAACTATGGGATTATGTAAAGTGGGTAAGATGAAAATCACAGCTGTAACTGAGGGTAAAGAAGAAAACATCTAAGGACTGGAAAACCTATTTTAGGCAATGATTGAGGAACAATTCCCTTGTCTTGAGAGAGATTTGGAAATTCAGATACGAAAGTTCAATGAACATCTGGGAGATTCATTGCAAAGAGGCAATCACCAAGACACACAGTCATAGACTGGTCAAAGTGGACGTGAAGGAGGAACTCTTGTGACCTGTGAGGTGCAAATATCAAGTAACTTACAAAGGAAAACCCATCAGGCTAATTGCACATTTCTTGATGAAGACCTTACGAGTCAGAAGGAATCAGAGCCCCATTTTTCAGTCTTCTTGAGCAGAACGAAGGTCAGCCTAGAATTTGGTAGGCTACAAAATTAAGATTGATGTCTGAGAGAGAAATAAAGGCTTTTCCAGGTAAGCAACTGAAGGAATTGTTGAGACCAGACTTGTCTTGCAGGAAATACTCAGCACTGCATGCTTTATATGTGAAGGGCTTCTGTCAGTTTGTTTTAATCTGAAGATGAAAACATAAAGTTACAACCTTGTATTCATAAGAAAATTTTGTATGTCTTCAATCCCCACTATTTGGGTAACTTTATGAGGAGAATTTCTAAAGGGGAAGTACATTTGTTTGAATGGGACAAGCGGCTTGCTCTCACTTCACTAAAGGAACTCAGAGCCCTGGATATGCATTGCAATTTTATAATTGAAAATAAGAAGGAATGCTCCAAAAGCTGTTTATTCACATTCAGATAAGTTCTAAATTACATTTTCAGTTGAAACTCTTTGACTAATTCCTAAAAGTCATACATAGATTCAAGAAGGGCGCAATTTGTGATTGCATTTTATTCAGTAAGTGAAAGATTACGATACGTATAGGATAGATAAACTTAGGTTTATGATTCTCATTCTTTTATATTTTATTTTAGTTACCTTACTTTCCAACAAACAATAAGATACTATTTCAAAAGATAAATAAACACGCATTGTAACCATTGTGTGTGTCTAGAGGAAGAGTGTTATAATAATAACACTATTACTATTAGTGTTATAATGATAACACTATTACTAGTGTTATAATAATAACACTATTACTGCCCAGAAGCACTGAGCAAGCTTCTTACCAGCACCTGTTTCTTCACACCCATCCTTGAACTGGGGTGTATGCCGGGGATGTTCTGTTCCTACTAATTGTGAAAAAATTCCTGCAAGAATCAATGTGCAGGAAAGCAGAATCAGCATTACGTCAATCAGATCACACCTTCTGTTAGGAGTATTCAATCTTCCATTAGTATTTTGAGTACAATGGGAAGGGTTAGGCACTAAATCTTCTATTTCAAAATTCATATATTAAACAAGCACACAAAATAAAAACAAAAACAAACAGAACACCCCTGAAAGTCACTGGAGTTCAGTAGCTTTGCCAAGGTCATGCAATTAGTTTTGTGAATCTGAAGTGAATTAAGTTACATAACGTAGCTTGGCACAGTTAAGAGCATCACACATCCCTCATCTCAGCATCACGGTTCCTAAAGCCCACTGCAATCCCAGCCCTCATGTAGGTATGACTCAACATTTCCTGAATCATATACTTGGCAAAGGATTCCTAAAAGCGCTATATTGAAATAATCCCTTAAGACCTTAAAAATTTAATTTTAAAATAAGCTATTAGGAAAATATGAAGTTAATAGCATATTGATGTGCATATGAAACTTTAGTCAACCAATAAGATACTGGGAAGGTTGCGGTTCACCTTGGGCCCCTTCATTGTCAGGGCCCGTCTCTCCCATCCTTCTCTACCTCACAGGTCCAACTCTGTGATTTCAGGTCCTGGAAGTCTTGCCATATTATTTTTCAGTCATAGATGTTAGCAAATTAAACTAACTTACATGCAATTCAAATGATTGAATTAAATCTTTGTAAATTAGTTCCATAATACACATAAACTAAAGAAATTTGGAATAGAAGAGATTTGCTAATCTAACTACAAATAAATAAAAGCTGTCAGATAGGAGGTAAGCCCTTAACGAAGACTGTGTTTGGCAAAGTCACAAAATTTGTAGCATCAAAGAAACAGAATAGGAGAGCACTTTTAAATCTTCAGCATATGGAGTTAGTTCAAAGCTGGAAATGGCACGAAATGATGATGAATTACTATTGGACGGTATTCAAAATGTAAGCTAATAATAGGAAGATATTAGTTCACCTGACTAGAAAAATAACTGAGCTATGACATAAAATGAGCACATTGATGGGGGCATTTTAATTAGTGATATTGGGTACGCTAAGGGTAAACTGCCTGGAGTGGGCACTTCCTAAATTATCCACTGGAGGATGAAGCAGTAGATGATAGAACTATAGGACGTCATTGCCAGGAACAAAGTATGTGTATTTGCCAAATTCAGCACTAAACGTTTTAGAACCTAACCGACATTTTAGATTTTCATTCAGCCTCTTTCTTTCTTTTTTTCCTTCGAGTGATTCTAGCTACTTTAAGGTTTCATGAGTAAAGATCTTAGGAAATAAAAATATATAACTTTATGAAATGTAACCAATTTTCAAACCAAGAGTATTTATTATATTTACTTTCATTTCAAGTAAAATTTAGATTTATTGTAAAGTCATACACCAGATATTAAATGCATCCAGGACCACCTATACTCATGCTCTTAAAAACTCTCTTCAAACTCCTCGTTCACATAATATGATAAAACTCAATTTGAAGTAATACCATTTTATAACAGGGATGCTGGCTTTGTAAAATTAAAATGACTGCCTGGTAAGAAAGATTTTAATGATGCTTATGAGCTTTTTATGTCAATTATCAGGAGGGTGTTATGTGTTCTAATTCATTACTAAACGGGAGAGGAAGGAAGGCATGTTTTATCACCTATCATTACTCTAATACAATGGGATTTTTTTTCAGTGAGAATATTAAGAGAAATTGCCTATTTCCATTTTATCAGAAAATCCATTTCTACAGAGTAACCTTGCCTTTGACCCATTCTAAAAGAAAGAAACTTTGCTGTAGGTTTTATCCCCAGGTTTCTTTTACATAGCTTCTTTATTCAACTCCAGCAACAGCTATAAGCTCAGGCAGAGCACCATTCCTCACCTGTCAAATATTCTGAAACCACGATCTATTATTGTTGGAATATACCATAATCCATTATCTTTAGAGTACCTAATTGCCAACACAATCATACTGGATTTTATAATGTTCTATCTTATCTGAATAGATTTAACTAACATTAATTTGCTGTCTCCCTTGTAGGAGCAAGCACTGAGCTAGATACCGGGATCCTAAAGATTTTTATTCCCTCTCAACAGATTGTCTGAATTTTTTATCTTTGCTTGTTTTTTTTCTCCCCTCTCCCTTTAAGGTAATTTGCTCTCCCTGTGAAATTGCACCTTTGGTATCTGAACACCACCCAGTGATCTCACATTGCATTCTTTCACCTGACTTTATTTATTTTTATTTTTTTCACCTCAGTTTCTTTGCTCTGATTGTTATTCTTGGACATCGTTTTCAATAGGCCCCCTCCCCGCCCCATGGACTGCCTTCAGCAAGAATCCTTTTAGGCTGGGTTAGTCTGAATCCTTCTTTTATTTTAATTTTTTTTATTAAATCATAGCTGTGTACATTAATGCAATCATGGGGTACAGTGTGGTGTTTTCATATCCAATTTGAAATATTTTCATCAAACTGGTTAACTTGGTCCGAATCTTTCTTCCCTCTCATATTTCCTCTTAGTAGTTTTCTATCCATTCACCCCTACCCTGTTCCTTAGCTCTAAATTCCCACTCGCCATTGTTGTATTTAGAGAGCAATTTCCCTCTCCCATTACAAAACCCAATTGCAGTGGTTTCTGTGTCTATCACTAAGTCCTGTATAACATCTTTCTTACTGTGCCTTAACGACTGTCATTGAATAATTGGTGTTCCTGGACTTCTACCTTAATAGTCCACGTGGCAGTGAACATGCACCAAAAATATATTTTACTTTAGAAATTCTAAACCACGATGGTGATTTTATATTTTCACATTTTGTAGACATGTTTACTTACACAGTGCAGCTCACAGTATACACCACTTTTTGAACATTAATTCCCTTTGCATTTCCTTTGGGGAAACAATTACTCCACCCCAGTCTCTGTAATTATCGTTGTGAACCGCACCTCCTGTCTATTCCTGGCCTCGCTGAATATTCAGTGCTGATTATGTGACTGAAGCCAAACCAGAGAAACTCAGTCCAGACACTTGGGTCAATAAAATCGGGAACGAAGCATTCTCTCTCGGCCAGGTTTGCCAGAGCAGTAGGACCAAATCCTCCCCTCCCGCCAGGAGGAGGGGAATGAAACCCACATGGAGAAAACCAACACCGACTGACTAATGTATTTCTGTTGTAATCTTTGATCCCATGAAAGTATTGAAAATTGAAAGCAGCTTGGCCACTGAAATGTTCTGTTATGAGAGCCAGAGTCCAAACAATATTTTATTATAGATAATCAAATACATTTATTATCTGATTTGGACTTATGACGCTTGTGAGCAGAGTCCTGAGATACTCTGTCGTCTCTCGTCTTTGTATTCAAGTGCGTGTACTTACTTTTCATAAACCTTCCTTTTCTTCCCCTGCAGCAAGACAGGTGCAATGCCAACATGGGTGTATCCTCCTCCTTACTCTGAATTCTTTCATGCCTTTACCTCCCATCCCTCAGCTCAGTCTTCCCAATAGCCGTCCCACAGCCCTTCTCCTTGTGGACCTCCAGTTCCTTTCCTGTTCCACTCAGAGCTTAGGCAACTCTGCCCTTGATGATCCACTGCAGTGCCTGTCCATTTACTCCCAGCCCCTTCGGGTTGGTTGTTTCCAAATCCCTTCTTCTGTCCTTTCCTGCTCTCAGCGGCGTTTTAGCTCCGTACTTCTTGTTTCAATCTTTCCCTCACAGCCTACTCACCAATGACCTCGATATTATCCTCTGCTCCTCCACATGAAAGTTTGACCTCACTCATAAAAAATCTGGGAAAAACTTGCCTCATCGTGGGTTCTTTATACGTGGCTCACTAGATGTTGACATTTGGGCAAGTTAATTTACCTCCAGGAATCTCCATACTCTCTCATTTGAAAATTAGAGGTACTCCTTAAAGCCTCTCCTGTGTGTTATTTTAAAGAATATCTTACACCTTGCATATTGCACTGTACCTTTTAATAGCATTTTATGTTTCTTGGTAGTTCTGCTTAACTATGCTTTTGACACACTGTCTGTATGAAATTAGATAATATTGGAAAATCATCTGAGTATACTATTAGTTTTTGTTAATAGTACATATTGCATTTATTATATCAAGGGTATAGATTTGTATATACACAAATATACTCATTTATTTAGATAGATATACTATATTTTTGGAAAATTAATTTTACAACATACATTTTTGTTTTTGGGGATTCATTGAGGTTACAAAGAACCAGGTTACACTGATTGCTTTTGCTAAGTAAAGTCCCTCTTACAGTTGTGTCCCTCCCCAAGAGGTGTGTCACACCCCATAACCTCCCACCCCATCCTTCCTTCCCTCTCTCCACACTCCCTTCTTTACCCCTCAAAATGTACTAGATCATCAATTGTCCTCATATCAGAATTGAGTACATAGGATTCTTGCTTCTCCATTCTTGCAATGCTTTACTAAGAATAATGTGTTCCACTTCCATCCAGGTTAATACAAAAGATGTAAAGTCTCCATCTTCTTAGTGGATGAATAGTATTCATGGTATACATATACCACAGCTTGTTAATCCATTCCTGGGTTGATAGGCATTTAGGGGGTTTCCACCTTTGGGCGATTGTAAACTGAGCTGCGATAAACAGTCTAGTGCAAATGTCCTTACGATAAAAGGACTTTTTTTTCTTCTGGGTAGGTGCCCAGTAATGGGATTGCAGGATCAAATGGGGGGAGGGGGGTCTAGTGGGACTGCAAACTAATACAACCTTTTTGGAAGGAAGTATGGAGAATCCTCAAAGAACTCAAGCTAGACCTCCAATTTGATCCTGCAATATGTACTTTTTAACAAGTATTTACTGAGCCTCTCCCAGGTAGTAGGCAATGTTCTAGGTGCTCAACGTACAAGTGTTAAAACCACAATAACAGTTACAA
>CAUYTI010153898.1:0-17334 GCA_963575145.1 Galago senegalensis
CTTGGTGCCCCAGTGCAAGACACACAGGCCCTGTCACATCACTTCTTTCTGATTCCACATCTGATTCATAAATTGTCGCGACAACACAGGTGAGGGGAGAAATTAACAATGACTACGTGCTGAGGGCACGGGCTCCTCCCACAAGGAACTCCTGTGGAGGAATGGCCCGAGGTCCACGCCTCAGCTGCAGATCATCTTATTTGGATGTTGGCGTCTCCTACATTAAATAAATTTCTTTTAACATCTACAAGAATTTTTTTTTTTTGAGATAGTCTTGCTCTAATCACTCTGTGCCATGGCCTCAGCCTAGCTCACAACAACCTCAAACTCCTGGGTTCAAGCAATTCTCCTGTCTAAGCCTCCTGAGTAGCTGGGACTACAGGCAGGTGCCACCACATCTGGCTAATTTTTCCAATTTTTGTAGAGATGGGGGTCTGACTCTTACTCAGTCTGGTCTTGAATTCCTGACCTCAAGCAATCCTCCCCCTTAACCCCACAGAGTGCTAGGAGTATAGGCATGTGCTGCCATTCCCACTCTAAAAGAGTTATTTTAAGGCTATAATAAACTATCTTTTCTATTATTTAATTTTGTTTTTTACTGGCTAGGTTCAGTGGTAGACACCTGAAATCCAGTGCTTTAGGAGACCAAGGCAGGAGGATTGTTTGATGCCAGGTGTTCAAGAGCAGCGCGGGTAGCACAGCAAGACCTTATTCTACAAAAAAATAAGAAAAATTAGTTGGGCATAGTGGTGCACACCTGTAGTTCTAGCTACTCAGGAGGCTGAGGTGGAAGGATTGATTAAGCCCAGGAGTTTAAGGCTACAGTGAACTATGATCATGCCACTGCACTCTAGCTTGGGACCCAGTCTCTAAACATTATTACAAAAATTATTATTTATTGTTTAAATAAATAATTTTTTAACTTAGAAGATCAGGAATAGGAGTGGCTAAGCTATTCACTAGGCTAATTTGTCTCAAGATTTTAGTTCTGATACTATAATGTACAAAAATCTAAATTAAGAAATGTTTTAGGCCAGGTACAGTGGCTCAGACCTGTAATCCTAGCACCTCTGGGAGGCCGAGGCAAGTGAATTGCCTGAGCTCATGAGTTTGAGACCAGTGTAAGCAAGAATGAGACCTCATCTCTAAAAATAACTGGGCATTGTAGAGGGTGCCTATAGTCCCAGTTACTTGGGAGGCTGAAGCAAGAGAATAGCTTAAGCCCAAGACTTTGAGGTGGCTGTGAGCTGTGATGCCACGGCACTCTACCCAGGGCAACATAGTAAGACTCTGCCTCTCAAAAAAAAAAAAAGAAAGAAAGAAAGAAAGAAATGTTTAATGGACACCTAAATGCATAGTACATTGTGAATACTTTAAGGTAGATTAATCAAATTTATTCTTTATCTGACATGACAAATTCTTGAACTTTGAGATCTTTCTCTCAATGTATATAATTTATAGAAAATGCGAAATACATAGAGGAAAGCATTTGTAATCCAAATACCCAGAATAGAAGATTCAAGTGCCATTTTGAAAAATGAAACAAGTAAAACTAATTTTTACTAACCTTTTAGCAAGGTTTTTGTCATCTTTTATAATTTAGTAATGATATGTCATTTGTATAACTGCAAATACACTAATAACCTTCTGATAAATAGTGAATGGCTAATATAGTGTAAAATCTGAAAAATGTAGTCATTCTCAGCAAAAATACTTGGCTGAATAAAAATAAATTTAGGCTAGGTATGGTGGCTCACACCTGTAATCCTAGCACTCTGGAAGGCCAAGGTGGGAGGATTGCTCAAGGCCAGGAGTTCAAGACCAGCTTATGCAAGAGTGAAACGCCATCTCTACAAAAAATAAAAAAATTGATCAGGTATGGTGGCACCTGCCTATAGTTCTAGCTACTTGGGAGCCTAAGATAGGAGGATCACTTGAGCCCATGAATTTGAGGTTGTAGTGAGCTATAATGATGGCACTGTACGCTAGTCTGGGTGACAGAGCAAGACCCTGTCTCAAAAAGAAAAGTTCAGTGCTAGCTGATGGAAACAGGAAATATGTTTTAAAGTGGTCTTAATATGGTTAATATGAACGTAAAGCTTTAGATTAAAATATTCTTAGCATACACATAATAAATTATTTATTTGATCTCACAATTGATGAAATGTACTGTGATTTTGAAAATTTTCCATATTTTAAATGTATATAATATTCATATATAAAATGTCTTGTTTAGTTGATGTCACATTAATCATTTAGAAAAGTGAATAAAAGTAGACTATACTTAAGGAAAATTTAGAAGCTTATAATAAAAACTAATGTTTTTGCTAAATAGTATGATTTTACTAAGGGGAAGTTATTTGTTAGTTCTTCCTTCTTTTAAATAACTATATATAGTTTTCCCCCAATTCATTAAAACTAAATTATTTCATTTAACAATTTTTACCTAGAATGTTCATCTTCTAAACACAGTAAAAGGGTCAAAGAATTAGAGAAGTCAAGGGCTAGAAGAATCTTAGGAAACATTCAGGGTAGAGGGATCCTAAACTTTAGTTTCTATCAGAAGTCCCTGTGGTTCTTGCTAAAAAGCAGATGGCCAGGTCCTGCTCCACTTGTCTGACTCAGCAGGGCTGTGAAGGAGCCTTGAAATAACTAATACACCCCCAATCCCACCCCAGGGTGACTCCCACATAGGTAGTCTATAGATCACTGGGAGGAATAACATGTCCGTAGATTACTACCCTCCTCCCTAAATCAGGAAACTTCCTACAACATCGACATCCCATTGAGACAGTTTCTGCCTCAAACTATTCCTTCCTCAAGCCCTAAGGTAATTCACTACATCTTGGGGAAAGTCTTATACATCTAATGGATAGCTTCTAATAGAAACCTATAGATTATTTAAAATATAAAGTCATTCAACATGAACTTATGCAAATATACCAGGGCAAAGTGTCCCTGAAGAATTAAATGAATGAAGAACTGACCTGCTTCTTCTGGTATTTGTTTATCAGATTCAAAAACAAGGCATAACATCTGGAATAGTCGGCCAAGGCTGCACAGCAGTCACGGTAAGAAGTAAGTTTGCTGCAGAAATGCCAAATGGGAAAATAAATGTAAACTTTGTTTTTCCTATATAATTCAAGTACACATGGTATCAGTTAAATACCGACCCTGAAAGCCCTGCCCAGTTCAAGAAAAGGAATCTAAAACTACTCTCCACACCAGTTCAGAGAAGCTGTAGGAGGCTTGCTAATTTGCTCTAGACTCTAGAAAGATGGAGCAGGGAAACTAAAAGGGGTCCTTTTATTAAGCATAGAGAATAAATGTCTTAACACAATAATCAAGTAAACAAGATGAGGTATATATTACCCAGTGAGAGGTAAGCGTTCCTAATACTATATGAAATCAGCACATTGTACCCAATAAATGCATTAATGTATACAAGAGCTATGTGTTTATGATTTAATAAATAAATAAATAAATAAATAGGGTCCTTTGAAAATTAGAAACCCGAAGTCTGTAATACATGTGAGTGATGTGAGTTCACACTACCCACATGGTTCAAAAAACACAAACTAAGTAATCTGTGTGGAATCTTGCTGGATATCAGTGAATCACCTGGGATCCCATCAGAAATGTAAAACTGCTCTAATATTCTCGGCTGGTAGTGCTACACTAATATCAGGGCAAAACAGATCTCAAGGTAAAAAGCCTTTAAAATAGCTTCAAAATTTCTAAAGCAAGCAAAGCAAGCAAAAACCAAAACTCACAAGGCAATACTGATGCACTCACATCAAATTTGAGAGATGTTCATAAATGTTTTATTAACTGGTGAAATCAATAGGTAATATATCATTAATAATTTTAAAACTTGACTATGTATCAGGCCGTAAACAGATCTTAATAAATTTGCAGAGAACTGATGCCTGATAGATTACATTCTCTGATCAAAGTACAACTAAATTAGACATCAATTTTAAAATACATTTTTAAAAAATTAATACTTCTGGAAATTTAAGGACACATAAATTATAGGTCAAAGAAATGTGAAAATCAAAAAATAGTTAGACATAAATAATAACAAAAACACTACAAATAAAAATTTGAAGTATGCAGGTAGTCTACGGCCATACCACCCTGAATGCACCTGATTTCGTCTGAAGTATGCAGGTAAAGCAGTATTTAGAAGAAAAGTTATAGCCTTAAGGAGGCTGAAAAGAAAACAGTTGAGTTTCTAACTAAAATAATTAGAAGAAAAATATATTCACAGAGAGGAGAAGAAACGGATTAGTAAGGATAAGAGCAGAAAGAATATAATAAAATAGATCAATGAGCCTATTATTCGCAAAAACTAATGAAAATGGCAAAATTTGGAAAGACTGACCAGGAGAAAAAGAGAAACATCATAAATGATAAAAAAAAAATCAGTATTAACGATGAAGAAGCAGTGTAACATAGTGGCTGAAAGTGTAAATTCTAGAACCAGACTACCTGATGTGAATTGCAGCCCTACAACTTACAAGCTGTATGATCTTGGGGAAACCACTGAACTTCTTCTCTATGCCTCAGTTTTCTTTAAGGAAAATGACAATGACAATGATAGTACCTGTATTAAAAAATTTTTATAAGAATTAGTCTTTGGAAAGTACATAGAATATTGCCTGGCATGTAGAAAGTGCTATATTAACCAGTTATTTAATAAGTAAAATAAACAAAAGGGGACATAATTAGAGATGTGACAGAGGCTGGACTTAGTGGTTCACACCTGTTATCCTAACACTTTGGGAGACCCAAGGTAGGAGAATTGCTTGAGGTCAAAAGTTTGAGGGATATAATAGAGATTAAAATGATAAGAGAAAATTTGGAATTTTTATTGTTTGAAAACTTAGATAAAATGGACAAATTCCTATAAAACTATAACTTTGAAACTGAAGCAAGTAGAAATATGAAATTTAGCTAAACAGATAACCATATATAAAGAATTTGAGTCAGTAATCAACAATATTCACACACAGACAGAGAGGATAAAAATAGGATTTTGAGCAAGTTCTACATTCCAAGAAACAGGTAAGTTTAATTTTCAAAAACTCTTCTAGAAAAGAGAAAAAGTTGGACTCCTTCCCAACTCATTTTATAAGGCTGACATCAACTTAACACTAAGCATAGACAAGGACAACATAAGAAAAGAAAGTACAGGTCTATCTAACTCACAATCCCAAATGAAAAATCTTAAAATGTAAAGTCAACCAAACCCAGCAATATATAAATGGGTTAACATGAGAAAATATATTAATGTAACTTACTATATTGATGGATTAAAGAAAAAGAAAATGCATGTAATCAAAAGAGATTCAGAGCATTTGATAAAACTTAATATCCAATAATGAGAAAAAAATATTTTCTTAAATTTCTAAAGTTATCTACCAAAACCCACAGGAAATATTACTTTCAGCTGGCGAAACCATAAAAATATTTTGTTAAAATCAGGAGACAGGCAATAGTCCCAACACTCATAATTTTGTACTGGCTTCCTAAGCAATGTGGTAAAAGAGATAGGAACAAAGAGGTAGAGTCAAAATACTTGGAAAACAACAAAATATAAGACTACTTTTATTCACAGACAAGTTGCACAGAAAATCCAGGACAATCTATACGCAAACTCTTATTCCTAATGTTCATCAAGATTCTTGAATACAAGATTAATAATCAAACAGCAATGCCATTCATATACATCAGCAACAAACTATGAGAAAATAATTTTTTAAAAGATATTTATAATTGTAGCAAAAGCCATGAGGAGCTTAGAAATAAATCTAGCAAACGATGTGCAAAATCCTTATGGATAAAATAACAAAATTTCATAGGCAGGACATAAAGAAGATGCCATAAATGTTTATAATGAACAGCTCAATATCAAAAAGATATTAATTCTCCTCCTCCCCATCCCATTCTTCTCTACCCTCAGTAGAGTTCCATTAAAAATCCCACAGTTCTGCCTGTGGATCTAGCTGATTCCCTGATTCAAAAGGAAGAGCAAAGAACAAAAAGAGTCTGGATCTTAAAGGGGAAAAAAGTGAGAGACTCATCTTCTCTGATAGCAGAACTTAAATCTGTGATCATAAACACAGTGTGTTGGTCTGAGCATGGGCTGAGTTAAAACACCCAGAAACAGACCTGCAAGTGTGTGGAAACTTATGCAGCATTCACAAAGAGAGAGAGAAAGGGTGGCATAATCAATGAAAGGTGCTGGAATAACTGACTATCCACATGGATAATTAAATCTGACCCCTATGTGCCACCATACACAAAAATTAATTCATCGTGATTTTACAATGCTTCAAACTGGGAGCAGTCATTAAGTATCCAGAACAAGGCTCAGGCAAGCACAGTGTAAAAAGATCAAATCTGGACTCACATGCTCATACTGGGATCAATTACCAATTCATTCTTCAGGAAATTTTGTATTTCTTTAAATAACTACAGTATTGGGGCTCAAGAAAGGCCCAGGGCTCCTGAGAAGAATCATAATGTGAAAACACTGTCAAGAAACAGGGTGGGGGGAGGAAATATAAATGCATAATGAGAGACAGTCTGACACTTAACAACATCTTGCTTTGAGGCAATCCGGATTCAAATGATCATCATTTCTGGAGTAAATAAACTAAGTGTAAGCATGGCTACTAAATGAGTGAACCGAAGTCCGAATCAGTGAACTAAAAATAACCTTCTGTTGCAGACTAAGTCAGACCAGACTTTCTAAGCATTGATCCCCCTCGTGAGTTAAAACTCTTTAAGTACTGTTTCCAAGTATACCAGAAAGTTTCTGTGTTTTGTGATATAGTAGTTCTTTATCGCCTATAAGCTGAGAGGAATATTGAAACAAAAACACACACTACAATAATCCCAACTCACCAAAGAACTAAAGTGACTTACAATGAATGTGTTTACACTTACATTAGGATCACACAGAAAATGGAGTCACTCATGTGAACCATTCATTACAAACTTGGGCCACTGGATTGACCTTTTCTGCAAGGTGACATTCAGGCAAAAAGAGATTTTTTTTGCCAGTCACACATCCAGATATTAAAGATAACCCAAAATCTAAGCATCAGCCTTTTTGTTTTCTTATTCTACCCACCTGAATATTCTGACCACATTGGTACAGACGTCCTTGTCACCCAGGTACTGTTCCATCACCGTGCAGAGCTGGGGAATGGCACTGACGCTCAGCAACTTACTTCTTGCCAGTGGTGAATCAACCAAGTTTCTCAAAGTAGCAGTCACCTAGGATAAAAGCATGCTTGTGCCATTTTTTTTAATTGAAAAAAATTTTAGCCATACTAAACAGCCCAGCATATTTCATCCCACAAAATTCTTTACATCAGTGACCAAACCAAGCCCTGCTCGGCATCTCCCACCAGGAAATGTGGCCCTAGGCACAAGCAGCAGGAAACAAAGGAAACCTAAAAAGGTAAAGAATGGAATATTAACGTGAAGAAGCAATTAATACACCCCAAACTGGGGGTGGGGGGGTTAAACAGGTTGTCATCTGAGTTTTTCTTTTTTTTTTTTTTTGAGACAGAGCCTCAAGCTATCCCCCTGGGTAGAGTGCTATGGCATCACAGCTCACAGCAACCTCCAACTCCTGGGCTCAAGCGAGTCTGTTGCCTCAGCCTCCCAAGTAGCTGGGACCACAGGTGCCCACCACAACGCCCGGCCATTTTTTTGGTTGCAGCCGTCATTGTTGTTTGGCAGGCCCGGGCTGGGGATTCGAACCCGCCACCTTAGGTGTATGTGGCTGGCGCCTTAGCCACTTGAGCCACAGGTGCCGAGCTGTCATCTGAGTTTGTTAACGGTCATAAAACCTTCAGTTCATTTGACACTCTGGGCTGTCGCTTTTGGCACCCAGTGCTCTTCCCTCAGAACAGAAAGGGGTGGGGAATGGAGGCAGCCCGGGAAGGACTTGTGTGGTGACGCCCACGGGGGAAGGCTGAAGCACCAGCCATCACGAACCTGCAGCATTGTCCCCAGGCTGGTTCAGTCCTTCTAAGGGCCCAACTCAGAGTGGGGCTCAGCTGGGAGTTTTCTGCCCCATGCCTTAGCTTTACACAAAGCGCAAGGCTTGCAGGCAGTCCTGGAAAGGCTTGGAAGGAGCAGCCGATCTTTTCAGCCCCCTATCTCTGCCTGGAGATGATGTGGTAAAGAGGAACAGCCCTCACCTCTGGCCCACACGCTCCAGGGCCTCTGGTCTATTGTATTATAGTAAGTGCCGCTGTGGAACTGTCATCTTTAGTCACCTTGGAGCCTGCTCACCTGGTCCCATTGTTTTACCCCCGTTCCTGCTCCCAAGCACCCTTAGATTTCTCTTCTGAGATAGTACACCTGTTCATCTATCCTAGAGTAACCCTGGGACTCAGTATTACCATAGCGCATTTTGTGCTATTTAAAAGACTATTTTTGAAAAAAAAATCTTCAGTTGACCCTACAATAGCCAATTGGTCCCATGGATTAAAAAATTCCTTTTTCCCCTTAGCTGGAACTATAGGTACATGCCACTGTGCCCTATTAATCTTTAATTTTTTTTTTATAGAGTGGATTTTTGCTCTATTGTTCAGGCTGGTCTCAAACTCTTGGCCTCAAGGGATCCTCCCACCTGGACCTCCCAAAGTGTTGGGATTACAGATGTGAGCTCCTGTGCCTGCACAAATACACTTTATAAATGACCCAAATCAAGAGAGGAAGCACACCTCACATGTGACTCATCATCTATTTGAAATCCCTATCAATTTGCTGCAGACATGACATTCTGTGGAGAACGTCCTTCACAGATTTCCAAATTTGTCAGTTGCGGTGCTGATAGACATAACATATATCAAATACACCCCACACTAGATAAATCCACAGTATTGCCTCAGTACATGACACCCCATCAACCTAGTTGCTCAAGCCCCAAACCTCAGAGACATCACAGAACTCTGCCTTGCTGCTTGTTGTCCCCCTAAGCCCTTAAGCCCTCCTGGCTTTCTGTGATAGCTCCCAGATAATATACAGTTCCCTGACCATGGTCTTTGTGGTCCCATAGATACGGTTTTTGTGGTCCCATAGATACGGTTCTGACAGATCCCTCAAACTTCATCACAGATCATTTACACTCCTTACAAATTCTACTCAATTTCAGGTTATCCAATATGTTTTGCCACCAGTCTGCTCCTCTAGAAGCTTCAGTGAGGGCATAAACCTCATTTGTCTTTCCACCCTTGTGCCCCCAGGTCCAAGTCCACAGCCAGGCACACAGTGGGCCCTCCATGAGAACTTGTTGATGGAATGAATGAATGGAAGAATATATGCAAAGGAAAGGCTTGGCGTAAACAGAAGGGTTAGGGTATCAGAGAACCATGGGTTAATCAGATAACATCTCTGAGACAGAGATTTTAGGATCATTTTAGAGGAGCAGAGAAATAAAAAATAATGTATGAAAGAAAACTGGACTTTCTGGAAGGGGCCTGGCTCCCTGTGTATTTATTCCCCATTCCCATTCACCGTAGCAGCTTCTTCTCAGGTTCCTTAATGCACCCTTTCCCCTTCCCCAGCTGACTAGTCACCTGTTCCTCCTCTTCTCCCCATCAGCAGGGAGAGAAGTTGAAGCCCTCATCATCTCTCATCCACTCTCTACAGCCACTGAACAGGCTCCTCCACAGTCTTTCCCTGGCCAGCCCTCTCTCCACAGCCATCCACAGCTGCCAGAGGGGCATCTCAAACCCAGCCGTCCCTGTTCAAAGGCTTCCTCCAACTCCCAGGCCCAGCAGGCAGCACCCAGAACCTAAAGGCTGCCCGCCCTCTGAGGTGCAGCCCATCCCTCCAAGTTGACCTCGCCCTCTTCCCCCTCTTTCCCAGCCCCCTCCCCACCATTTTTCAGTCTCTGCACCACACAGCACCTCCCCCCCCCCCACGCCTCTGGACAGATGATGTCTCCCTGACCCCACTCCTCCACCCCCTCTCCCGCTGGCCCTCTCCTGCTTATTTCTCTGGACCCAACTCAGCCTCCCTTCTCCTCCAGGAAGACTTATCAGAGGCTCATCAAGCACGTCCTCATCCATGTTAACAACCCCCCTGTCGCTGCCTCTGTAGCACAGAATTGTCACCACTCTCTCAGGCACATTATCCCAGGGCGAGCTCCTTTAGTGCATACACCATTCCTTACTCCTCTTTCTACTCAAAGGTTAACAAATATGTGCATAAAAAGATCATAAATGTTCAACTGAGGCCAGAGGCTGAGGGGCGTGGATTGCTTGAGCTCATGAGTTCGAGACCAGCCTGAGCCAGAGCAAGACCCCCTTCTCTAAAAATAGTCAGGTGTTATGGCAGGTACCTATAGTCCCAGCTACTTGGGAGGCTGAGGCAAGAAAATCACTTGATTCCAAGAGTTTGAGGTTGCTGTGAGCTATGAGGTCACAGCACTCTACAAGGGCGACAAAGTAAAACTCTGTCTGAAATAATAATAATAATGTTCAATTGCTGGCTGGCTGGATGGGCAAAGAAGAAGGGGGATGAAACAAGGAAGGACAAGGGAGATGGGAAACGGAGGTTTTCCCTTTCAGAACCCACTCACAAGAAAGTGCAGGGGTTTAGCAGAAGCCTGGGGAACCAGGGCTTAGAGCCCTGAGGGAGAGGGACAAGGAAGCTGTCCCCAGGCAGTGCAGCTCTAAAGGAGGCCACTGTGAGAGACCACCACCAATCTCACTGCAGCTCCGAGGGACGCCACCGTGAGAGGCCACCACCAATCTCACTGCAGGGTGGTGACGGAGCACTGGGCATGCAGACCAGTGGCCTTTGAGTAAAATGTAAAAAGAATGATGGGAGGAAAGGCCAGCTGAATAATGTGGTCACAGTAAAAGCAAATTCCAAGCCAACCCACTTAACTCTGAACTTGGCTCTAACTTTTGAGTTCATTGTATATAAGTAAAAATAGAAAATCAAACAAGAACTTTTAGTTGAACAGAGATGAAGTTGTGGAAATCACTAACCAGTCCTGTGCTCTGCACCCCGGCTGTCCCCAAAGCAGGAATTAACCAAAGTTCAAGCTTTGTGCTTGGAGATATGTATCCAGTTCTTTCTTAACCTTCTATTCCTGTTCATGTTATTCCTATCTATACTTGGATACATATTTTTCCATTTTATTGTATATAATCTTTTAAACCATGTTGAATCCTTTATTATTAAAAATAAGTGTAAGTTAAATAAACACATAGATACTTGTTTAGCTTTTAGAAGACTTCCTAGAGCAATTCCCAACCTCTTAAGTGTCCTTTCACCAAAAAAATAGCAAATGGAAAAATCTGAGTTTTAATTCTTATTTTTCTCATCTCCTAATTTGTAACCCTGAGGGACACATATGAGTCAGAAGGCAGCCAGCAGGAAGCAGAAAAAAAGAGAAGAAAATGGAATGAATAAACCACAAGAAGAATTATTAAAGATTTAAGTGTCCTGGCTTATTAGCAGTGGTTAGATGATGTCTGGGACAAAGGGGGACCTAAATTTTTGGTAAATATCAGGAAGAAACATTCTGTGATTCTGATTGCTCATCTTCTGCTGAAATGAACTCTCTATCACTCTCTCCCTGGAGCTCACTTTTCTGAGGCAGTTCCCTCTTTCTTCCCCAAGCTCTTTGATCATAACAGGTACCACCCCCAATCAGGTAAACACCTGCACACCTGCTGAGTGTGGCAAAGCTGCCTGTCTCAGATTGTAAGCTGGGCCTTAACGTTCTCATTGTGCCGTCCACATTAGGCACCCCATTTTATCAATTTTTTTATTTTTTGAGACAGAGTCTTACTCTGTCATCTTGGGTAGAGTGCCCTGGAGTCATAGCTCACAGCAACCTCAAACTCTTGGGCTCAGCCTCCTGAGTAGCTGGTACTACAGGTGCCCACCACAACATCCCACTAGTTTTAGAGACAGGGTCTCACTCTTGCTCAGGCTGGTCCCAAATTCCTGAGCTCAGGTGATTCTTCCCATCCTCCCCAGCCTCTTAGAGTGCTAGGATTACAAGCATGAGCCACCACACCTGGCAGGGAGATTCATTTTAAAGGGAAAAATACATTAAGAAGAGATTAGATGCTTTATAAATGCATAAATTGCATTTTAATACAGCAAGATCAGAACTCAGAAGACTTGGCATCTGTTTTTTAAGTTAACTATAGGTATTTAGTCATCAATTTCAAATTGTGCTTTCAATTATTAATTGAAAACCCTTAACACACACAAGAAATCTTTATCTTAACATATGGGGCCCTCCTGACTTAGATCACTGGACTTGAAGATACGATGCAGGCCAAGCAGCTGTGACCTCCTTCCCAGCATGCTCCCCTGCACAGAGCATGGGTACAGGGTGGGGAGGGCCGCTTGGCTGACCTGAGCTTCCACACACTGCTCATTTCCAGAGTGGATGACCCTCACTCTTCCCTTTGGACTCCTCCTCCCTCAGAGTGCTCATTCCCCAGGAAACTAACCAGATTCTTCCCAGGATGGCATCCAGCTGTCAGAGCTGCCCCAGATCTGAGAGCTTGTGACTCCCAGCCCACCCAACTCCTGGTTAGGTGCATCAGTAGTTCAGCTGACCTTCTGGCTAGCCCAAGAACTTTACCATCAATCACAACATTGTCCTTTGAGAAACCTCTTCCCAATTTCAAAAAACTAGCTTTCAAAGAAACCTTTGGAACATAATATAATCGAAAACTATGCCATTAAGAATTTAGAAGTTACTCTAAACCAAAACCAGCATCGAGGCCCAATTTCATTTACTTCTATCCTCACTGCTGCTACCTATTAAAGCAAACTTCTATACGTTGAACACTATTTTGCAAAGGATCTGACCAGCTAGCTACTTCATACGTTAGAAGACTACCTCGTGAGCTCTCTCTCCTTTGCTTCCTAAAACAACCCTATGAGGCTATAGGGTGCCCCACTTTTCAGAAGGGGAAACTGAAGCTCAGAAAGCCCAGCAGCTTCTAGGTAGGCTGGTGTCCGGGGCCTCTGCCTCCTCTACCCTACTTGGCATTTCTCTCTAAAAGCTTTTCTCCATCATCTGGGATAGCCATAACCAAAGTCCCCGGAGCTTTATTTCAACTCAACTGCCAACTGCAAAATGGTTTACTTCCCACTGATGATGTCCAAGAATAAATACAGTCACCAGAGACCACAAACACTGTCAAATGATTTAAGACCAAAGCCACCATTTTCCACCCTCAGCTAACCCATCTCCCTCTATTAATAAAAGCACATTCATTGTTTTGGATTCGTGCCCAATTGAGGCCACATATATTCCAAAACCAGAGCATATGTGGTAACCCAAGAAGTTTCATATTGTCTCATGTATGATTGGTGTGGTTCTGAGACAAAAGAACCAGTGGTAAGAGGCTACTACACACATGAAACCACCAATACCCTAAATTTCTAAGCGTTTTATTGGAATTTATTAGGATCTATGCATTTGAAAGTAATATTAGTTTATAGACCTCAGTAACACTCAGTAGCCTCAGTGTCTAGGCGTGAAGGCCCACTTGGCACAGTCCTACCATGGGTGGTCTACTTAGCCAGAAACAAGTCTGTGCTCCTCAAACCTCCAGTGTCCTACTTTGAGACTCTATTTAACATTTGCCTGTGTTTGTTATTCTTTTTCCATATACTGCCTCTATGTTAGTTACCTTGAGCAGGTAGCTGATTCTTCTAGTTGTGGCTATTAGATATATCAATGGCAGACATTTTGAATGTTGTAGAAACTGTCTAATGCCAATGTAGCAAAATAAGGAAAGGAGTCTGAGAAAGATACTGCATTCAGAACTTCCAGGCACTGACACCAGCTTTCACGTGTCAAAGCAAGTGACATTTCTTTACTGTCACAACTAATGCATCCACAGGGAGGAGGTGAGGCTGAGAAGACACAGCACCAACTGAAAGCAAATGGGTCTCCTCAGAAATGGCAGGTGTGGATACTTCTTTCTGCCCTGATCTTCTCCTGGCCACCCTCCCCTCCTCACTTCCCGAGTGGTGAGCTGGGGACAGGACCCAGGCATTCGCAGCCAGCCCAACCCCTACTTGGTCCCTCTCTTCCCTTCCTCTTTTCAAAGTGAGCTGCCATGAGAACACAGGGTGCTCTCTTCTGCTCCTCCAGGGACAGAGCGGCCTGTGACCAGGCAGATAAATCTAATCAGAGGGTTTGGGATTAGAAAGCATGCCTGGCTCTGCTATGACCTACATCCTCCAACCATGGTGGAAATCTTCCCCCAATTCCACCCTCAGTCTAATTTCTAAGTTCAAAACCAAAGATATTATATGCTTAGGGTCTCCCCAGATCTTCAGATCTGCTGTCCCTGGAGAATCAGAGAAGAATATGAATTGCCTACAGGCAGCTCCTTCCCAAGAAAGGGAAGAGGAGAAAACAGAAAGGGCCAGGGCCCTAAATGCCTGCTCTCTCATGACAGTCGGGTAAGTGAGAGGCTGGTGTACTACTGAATTTTTTTTTTTTTTTTTAGGGCTAGTCAAGTGAAGCAAGCGGTGGGAGTGGACAAGGAACAAAGGACTCTGCAACTGGTTGGGACCAATTAGTTGTAAACACCACTGCACTGGGACCAGACATACTGGCTATTCTTCACAAGAAGGAAATTTCAGAAGCAGAAAATAGCTGTCCCCTTTTCATTAACAATTACCTCATTAAAACATTAGCAAGGCTAGTAATTAATACTAAAGACTTGTAAGCCCTAAAAGAGTTTTATCTAATTACAAAAACAGTATGCTAAGCAAAACAAGCCAGATGTTGTATTCTAGTTAACTGTCCTGTGTCCGTATCCACTCCTAGTTTTGATAATGTGCACTAGTTATGTAAGACGTCACCCCTGGGAGAAGCTAGGTGATGGGAGATGCGCAGGGCCTCTCTGTACTATTTTTGCAACATCTTATGAATTTATACGTAGTTCAAAATAAAAGTTTAAAAAAGTACCAGACACAAAAAAGTACATACTGTACATATTCCATTTATATGAAGACAAATCTTATTTATGGTGAAAGAGATCAGATAAATGGTTCTCTCTGCAGGGCAGGAGAATGTAGATGAAGGAGAAGAGGAATGAGCACATTTCTGAGGTCACAGAGATCTGTATCTTGGTAAGAGCGTGGGTTACATGGCTTTCTCCTTTTGTCAAACTCATCAAACATATAATATCTGAGCATTTCACTACATGCAAGTTATACCTTAATTAAAACAATAAGAAAATAACTTCACTGCTGCTACCTATTAAAGCAAACCCTTCAAAATGCTTTTTTTAAGTGTTTTTTTTTAATTATCAATCTCCAATAAAATTATCTGGCTGAATTAAAAATATATAATTATGGGAATATTTGCTTCCATTTTATAGGTATATAGTTTATTTCCTCCATTGGGTGGAAGTAGCCTTCCATTGGGTGACTACGGGGCCTTGGTTCTGATTTCAAGGTCTGAAGAGGTAGGCTTCCAGCAGGCAGGGGCAAGCAACAGAAAGAATTAACGTAATTTCTTAATGTACTGCTTAGGAATACATACTCAGAATAATTCAATTTTCTAAACAGTTAAATACAAATGCATTGATTTCTACATTTAAAAGCTATTAAACATAACTAAAGCAAGATTGAAAAGACTCCAACAGCTTTGGTATAAACCTTAATTACTAATATAATTTAAATCACTGCTTAATTGTATCCCTAGACTTCAGCTGAAGACCTGTCTTAAATTCCCCAAATCCTGAAGCACAGAGTAACTGGCTCCGAGAACTTGGGGTCCAATAGGTACCCATGTCACTGACATAACACCCCCTTCCAATTTGCTTCTCTTTGGCATTCTTCTCCAGTTGGCATGTCAAAACCAGAAAATTTTTTTTAAAAATCAAAGAGTTAAAATCCATCTTGAACTCTGTCATCTTAATTTCTTGTGATTATATTTTTCTCTTATCAGAAATAATTACTCTTTGAAGCTTCAGGTTTTGGTAATCCCGATCCTATTTTATTTAGTAAATTTCTGATGAGGGTCTTTTCTGGGCCATGCCTTATTCTAGGGGCTTTACTAGATTATCACAGGTCATTTCCCCAGCTGTCCTATAAAGCAGGTACAGTCAGCCCTTTAGAGGCAGGAAAGTCAAGCTCAGAAGTGAGTGGGCTGCTGGTGTCCCAGCTGAGCAGCCGGCTCAGGCCATAGGCTCCAAAGCAATGTACTCCTCACTGGTCCCTGTGGTGGCCCTGAGGCCTGCCCCAACTCAGGGGTACAGAGTCCAGTGGACCATCAGGGTTTTTGGTGACAAATATTGAACACAGGAGTGAACCCAGATGAGCCAAAGTGGGGAGCTCCCTCTAGGGCTTACAAATTAAAAAAGAAATCAACAATATCAATCAAAATATCTTTGAATTGAAAAAATACAGAAAAATCATATGATTTCATAACCAACAAATAAATAAATAATTGAAAAAGTCATGTAAGCAAGAGAGTGTGCCAGGAGATGGGCCCCTTGCGCCGTGACCCCACTGCCACCTGCCTACTCATACTGATCCTAACAAAGTGGCCACGTTTACCAAGCTGACCCATGCTTGCTTGCAAACTCTCTACTTGCACATTGTCCTTAATTGTCCTGTCACTTCCTTTTCTCTCCCCTTTCCACAAATGAAGCCATTTTACAGGATGTGTCGTCGGCCCCCTCTATGCTTTCTCTACTCTCTCTTTGGGTTATATCTGTCTCTCTTGACTTCAACTATTGCCTTCATGTGGACAACCCTAACCCTGTATTTTTGGCCTTGCTGTCTCTTCTGAGCCTTGGCTCATACGCCCATTGCCTACTTGACTGGCCCACTTGGTTATTCTGTTGGCACCTTCAAGTTTTATTACAAGCTAATTACACAATCTCCTTCTCTCCTCTCACCAAATCCAGTTCTCTTATATAACTCCCTAACACCCATTGATGTTACCATTTATTTTCTGAAATAGCCAGGCTCAAAATGTCCAACTGTTTATTGTGCATACACACACACACACACACACACACACACACACACACACACAGACATTGCTCTAATTCATTTTCTTAATCTCCAAACTCAAAAAACAAAAGAAGGACCAGAGTGAGGGAAGAAAAGGACTGACCTTCTCGAGAAACTTCCATTTAGAAAAGGGAAGGGGGGATTCTGGGAAGATGGCCGACTGGTAGCAACCCTGGTCAGAGGCTCCTGAGCAAAGGAAGAAAAACTGGTTGGAATCAGAATCTATGAAGCCAAAGACGGGGAGCTGAGCCCAGAAAGAAGTTCGGCAAGCTA